>CAEFZY010048423.1:0-48800 GCA_903066815.1 Brachyrhaphis roseni | reverse complement strand
CTTTGATTGTAGAACATGTTGAACCTTGAAGCGCCAATTCACTCAGGATTATTTTCGTTATTTTGCCTTTGCTGTGGCGTACTGCAGCTGCTGTAATTTTTAAACCTTCAGTAAAGACAAGGTTTACTGAAATGAGACGATGAATGAGATTCATCGTCTCATTTGTTTGTAACACGTGGCTATATTCATAACAATCATTAAATAGGATGAAATATAACCCATTAAACATAGGAGCCATGGTCTGTTAAATTTTAACAGTGCCAATTATGTCAAATTTAATTGACAAATTTGCATAGTCCTCTCTTGAATCTCAACTGTTTATAGATTTATGTCCGGAGAGTATATTTTTACATCTCAAGACATCAACAATTTTCACAGCTTTAAATTAAGCCATATTTTACAGAAATCGGGTAGAAATAAGGACGCTACGACCATTTTTGTGACAGATTTCTGCTCATCTCGAATTGAAACGGTCTGGTTTTGTGGACGTGACTCAGTGACTCACAGTAATGGCGCCTGCCGGAGCGCCGCTAGCGTTAGCGGCTACGTAGAGACAATGTCCAAACCAGTCATTTATATCAATGGAGAAATCCTTCGACCGCTAAAATCTGACACCACTCCATTTTTGTTTACATTTTGTGACTAAGGAAGGTGCTCTGGTTTACTTCGGAGGTTTTGTGTCGATGCCTTCAGTGGTAGCTGGTGCAGCGCCCCCACAGGAGAGGTAGGGAACTGCTTTTTCATTTAGTAGTGCAGTGTGAAAGCGAACCGCAGCAGCTGAAAATGTAACAAATGTGGCAATCGAACCCAGTCCACTGGACTGTCAAGTGTGAAAACAACGTAAAACTACAACTCTGACACAAGATGAAGCTTCTTGCTCTCAGAAAATTAAATCTGAGGTTTTAAGTTTTGCTCCTTCTGTCAACTTGTTCTGACAGCTCAAGTTTTACACAACAGTGTATTGCCAAACTACCTGGCATTTCAGCAAGTTGCAGTTCGTCTCCCTGTGCTATGGAAAGTAAACAACTTTGCTCTAATCAACACAGAAATACAGCATAAGTATAAAGCAAAAATAATAATAGTAAAAAAGGAATGAGATTTCGAAAACTGGATGAGTCTGGCAAAAAATTTCAGAAGATTCTTCAGATATTAAACTACTCTTATCCCGTCTTTAAACTACGATTATTTTAGAAAGTAAGAGCAACAAAATACCATACTAGTCTTTAGACCAGAGGTTCCTAAACTATGACATTATCTTCATTATCTTTCATAAACTCACAGACTACAAAATATCTAAAAAGAATATATAAAATTTTAGAATTGTTTTATGAACTTTTATTCACTATTAAAAAAATATTACATTCGTTTAGCACAAATTTTGCATTGTACCTTCTGATTTTAGTTGGCAATGAGTTCTGTGGTGGAAAATCTTTGATACTGATGTCATAATACATTATCAGATCAAATATGCCACCACAGTCCCCTTTTTGATTAAAAAAAAAAAAAAAAGTACTATTTTTATATTAAACCCAGCAGATTTTGTTTAATCTCCACAGTTTAGGTTTTTTTCAGCAGAATCCTCCGTTGGTCTTTTTCCATTTCTAGCTTAAGGAGAAAAACAACTTGCAAATTTAACTGGCAGCCAATCAGAAACACAGATGTGGCAAACAACGTTTTCCTGACAATAAATGTGATTTCTATCTTCTATCTCCATCTTCGGTAAGTTATTTTAACTGATATTTTGAAAAACACATTACATTTATAATTTAGAAATGTGTTGGACTCCATTTGTTTTTCAAGCAACACCGCTTTAGACATCAGGTTAGGCACAGAAAACACACAGACAGCAGGAGATGATGATCCACACACACACTCACACACACACACCCAGGTGGATTTGCCTGGTTTGGACACACCCTCTGCAGATGTCATCCTGCTTTGTAATGCCATTATTAAACCAATATTTACCCTGCTATTCAGCAGAACCAGATTGTTTGAAGCCAGTTGGTGCATTTCATCCTGAGATGGACCTACTGTTGTGAAAATGTTTGAGTCAGCCGGATTCAGAGGCTGCGAGGGAATCCCAATGAACAGGGGGAACCTCTTTGTGGGGAGATGGGGGGTGAGGGAGTAGAGGTCAAAGGGCGAAGGATTTGGAGTGGGGGGTCAGTACTTTCAACCATATGCAAATAAAACTGCAAACGCTTCGGAAATAATGCAAAACGTCCTCAGGGAACTGCACACTGCAGCAGACTCGCATGGCAGCAGTTACCACGGCAACAAGCAAACTAAGTGAAAAAGAAAATAGGAAACGCCCTCAAAGACAAATTTTATTTATAGGGCACACCTAAAAAAAAAGAAAAACAGACAAAAAAAAAACAAAAGTTCAAAAACTCGACTTTGTTTGGGTTGAACAGAACCTGCGTCACAGATTCAAATTAACTTCCTGGTGCAAAAAAGTTAACAAGGCGACAGTGTGAGGCGAACAGTCAGCTTCTGATTTCACACAGAAGTTAAGCAAATAGCCTTCTGCTGAAACTAATGAACACTGGAGGCACTACTACAATATTTTGTTTCCCATTGGATTTTATTTACTTTATTTATAACTGGAAACACATTATTTGAAGGGGTCTGCATAAGACTGACATAACAGCTGTCATGAACAGGAAGGAGACTTCATGAATGTTTATGACTGTTGTCATGAATTGTCATTTGGTAAATAATAACACTTTTAAAGAAAAAAAATTGTGTTAAAACTTGCATTAAAGGTGTGAACTTTGCATTATTTGGTAAATAAAGACACTTTTAAAGCAAAGTTGCATTAAAATTTGCACTAAAAGTATCATTATTTACCAAATGACTCTTTATGACAACAGTCAAACATTTACAAAGACTCCTTCATGTTTATGACAGTTTCCTGTCAGTCTTATGCACAACCCTTCAAATAAAGTCTTACAAAAAAAAATTCAAACAAAAGCAACACTGAGACGATGAAGGTTTCGGTGTCTGACCTTTGAGTCGTATGCGGACTGCTGGATGACCTCCGGCGCCATCCAGAACGGCGTTCCCACAAACGTTTCCCTCTTGATCTGTGTGTCGGTCAGTTGACCGGCCACGCCGAAGTCCGCCAGCTTCACCTCGCCGTGTTCGGACAGCAAGACGTTAGCAGCTGCAGAGAAACGTCATCATCAGTCAGTTTTTTTCAGTCAAAACTTACTTTAATATGGAGGTTTTCTGAGTAAACTTTTCAAATGTTTGCAATAAATTGTCAACAAAAATTAGGAAAACCCATTCTGCAAGTTAAAGCTGAAAGCCAGTACAGTACATGTTACTGTCAACAAGGATTAAACCGAATTTTGGAAATCCAATAAAAAGTGTCACAGTAACAAATTCCCAGAAGTTATCGCGATACACAATAATATTGTTGTTTTGACACCATTTTCAAGTAATATAATGCTCATAATAAAACAACACATTCTCAAAGATCAATAAAATTTTAATTCTAATGAACATCCAACACTGGAACTGGAAGACATTTTAAATATCCAACATAAATAAACAAAACAACAAATAATAATAATGTCCTTCAGAAAATGGGCGTGTTGAGACTTTTGTCATCCAGTTTTTGGTAGAAAAACAATAAATTATGCAAACGGAAATTATAAACCTTGTTTTAGTTAATTATGTGATTAATTGATTTATTGCCAATTAGTCCTAATACATCAAATTTTACAAAATTTTGGACGCTGCTTTAAAAACAAAGTCACTGAAGGATATAATATCTCTTAAGAACTTCACCAAATAAACATTTTATTTAGCTTCAATTTGTTGCAAATTGGACTTAATTTTTTTTTATTTTAATAAATCATTGTTTCTCTGTTTAGGATTTCTTTTTTATTTTCCTTACATATTGAGTTTTTATGCTGTATTTATGCACCATCTGCAAAAAATAAATATACTTCAGTTGGAGCTTATTTGTTCTTTAGAAGCTAAGTTAATAAAGCGTCAGTTAACCTGATCTCATTTTATCTCCTATGATGAACCGTTAGCCAAGAAGTGTCATGTTTAATAAATGTCAACGAGTTTAACTCCATCCAGACCTTTGATGTCTCTGTGGATCTTCTTCTCTGAGTGAAGGTAGTCGAGTCCCTTCAGGATCTCCTTCAGCATGGTGGCAATCTGAGCCTCGTCAAACGGACCGGCCTTCAGCTGCACCGACACAGACAGACAAGATGGCTGATGACCAACGCCCAACACCAGCAGCTGTGTTGACCTGTCAAAGGCACTTTGCTTTCCCTCCAGTAAAATTACCGTTTTCTCAGAATTCTGACTTTAATCATCTGAGATCAAAAGTCAGAATTCTGAGAAAAAGTAAAAATTCTGAGTTTTGTCTCAAACTCCTTATTTTTCTTCTCAAAATTCTGAGAAAAAACTCAAGATTCTGAGAAGAAAAGTTGGAATTCTGAGATCAAAGTCAAATTTGAAAAAGTCTCAATTCTGAGATTAAATTCTGAATTCTGAGAGAAAAAAAAAAAAAAGTCCGGATTCTTTTATTCTGTGGCCCTAATCTTCTAATTTTAATCCCAGAACAAAAGGAGAAAACTTCTGAGCCAGCTCCAATTTTTATCTAAATATTACCTAAATATTATTAGCATTTTTATTTAGAGCTTTAACTTGTAAAATCATACAAAAGCAACAAACATCCAACATATTTTCCAGTTTTAAGTCACTTTTAACAGGTTGTGGTTTACTTAGACATATTTAATTTTAAGCAGAATGTTTTATTTATAGTAGAAAACAGAAACAGTTACAAAACATAATAAAAAAAAACTATTTTTGGTTTTATGAAAATTAAAAAGCATGATTATATTCTATAAATAACTCCGCCTGAAGTTTGTCTGCAGACTCACCAAATCCAGGGCTGAACCTCCACCCAGATACTCCATGATGATCCACAGTTTACTGCCCTGAACACAAGTTACAGAAAAGGTTCAATAAATACCAATTCATCTAAAAAAAACAAACAACTTAGAATATCATCAGTTATTTACAGTATTTCAGTAATTTATTTTAAAAAAAAAAACTACAATCCTATACACAGAAATTACACCAAGAGTTATTTTCATTTCGGTTCATGTTGACAGTAACATTCTACAAGGAGGATAAAACATAAAAGCTTATTACTAAAGTATCCAAGCATATAAACTGAAAATTGAGTGGAAGGAAAAAGTGTAACATAAAAAGAATTCATCAAATCCAGTTTCCAAGAGTCTACCATTTGCCCCAGAGGCCAAAGTTGGCAAATGTCAACTACTGGTGGGTCACAAAATTCACAATATTAAAAATGCTAAACTTTGTTTATTGTGTTCTTTTTTGTTGTTGTTTTACCTGCTCAATATTAGACCCTTTTTAAAATAAAATGTGTATATCATTAAAGTTCTAAAACATAAAAACGGCATTGGACAACAGACAACTTCCAGATTTTTGGTGTCATTAATTGTTTTCTATTTTGTTGGCCAAACTTTGTACCATTCTCATCATAAGATTGTGTCTCTCTTATTAATCCATCTTCCGTATGTGTTTCTGTGCTTCTCCAGTTCTTCAAACTTAAACTGTTTTCAACAATACATATATCAAAAAGTTCACATTCTTATGAAAAAATGTGCTTTATCTCTAGGTGATTTCATCTTTTATACTTTATGTAATATTTTAAGTTTTATGCAGATTTTAATTCCATCGAAATGCATTGAAAATCTTCAGAATTTTACAAAATTCAGCAAAAACTTTCTACTTTAACAGTCTACTACTTTTCCTTACTTCAACCTAGAAACTCCATTAAACTTTTAAACAAGTCACAAGATGTATGGCTATCTTCAGATGATTCAGATTTTTGATATCTCTTACTATTTTTCTAAAATCACGATTTAAGTTTTATGACGATTCTCGGCTGTTTTCAGTTTTCCAATGTAATCCAATGGCGGAATTCTTCAACTAACAGAGTGGGCACTCTTTTTCAAATTTGACAGATTTTTCCCCAAACAAAATGCTGCTGTTCGTACATATTTCACTCTACAGAAATAATTTATGCATCAAAACGTTGCAAGAGGCGTCTGCTTTGAAGAAATATGAGCGCTTCTGCCGTAAGTCTTATGGTTTTCTTTCAAACACTTCCTGAGCGCAGGAATGTCACCCCTCTTCCGCCATTGGGCTCCATATAAAATATTTTAATCTCTGTCTCTTTCTTCAGTTCTTTCTCTTCAGCAGATTCTGGTGCTTCTTTCACCAGATTAGCGTTCTCACGACCGTTTCACAAGAAACAGCACTTTTTCTGTTTGTTCTAAATGTTGGGGGAAACCAACAGCAGCCATTATCTGAGCTAAAACAGATTCCTTCCAGGTTTCCCTTCAGCCGCTCTGCTTCCTGTCAAACAGCTTTTCTCACTTCCATCACCGGCCGCTGACTGTAACTCCTGCAGATTTCCTTCAAGCTCAGACTCAAACCTGCCTGGCTGAGTGAAAACACAGCAAAGGTTTATTACCTTCAGGTAGGAGCCGAAGTACTTGGTGATGTAGGGACTGTCGCACTGGCTGAGCACCGTGATCTCCTGCTGGATGTCCTCGATCTCATCTTCTGCCTCCTCCAGGTCGATGGTCTTGATGGCAACGACTTTCTGGGTTCGATTGTCGATACCTTTGAACACCTGGAGGAGAAAATGAAGAGAAGAGGGGGTGAAAACTAAAACTGTAAGAGTGCTGTGACAAGTACTGAAATGTAAATAGTAAAAACTATTAACTAGGATAAAAAAGAAACACTGTTTGAAAAGCAGGCCCACCTCTCCAAAGGATCCCTTTCCGATTCGATCCAGTTTAGTAAACAGTTCCTCTGGATCAATCTGGGAACTCTGAGAAGAGAAAAAACACAAACAAATAGGTTAAAATATTAAATCTCTGCTGAAAAAAATGGGTTTTAGTTATCTAAAGCCACCTGCATGCAGATCGACTGGCTTTCCTAAATGCACAAAGGAGCGTTATCATAGATCCTTCCTCCCAGCAGCAGTTAGACTCTACAACCATCACCAATCCCAACAAAATCAATAATCTACATCTCTGCTGGTATTGCACAGGTTTTATTTATTTTAAATAATATTTCTGCTATTACACTCCTGTTTTTATTTTTCACATGTAAAATAGTGGTAAGCTAATTGTTTTGTTCTTATGTTTTCTCTTGTCCTTCTGGTTACTTGGCTTCTTTGTTTGACATAAATACAAAAATATATATTGTAAATGCTCATATGCACATTTAAAATATTTAAAAAGAAGTCATTTTGTGCAACTCTTGGATTTGATTACATACCCCATTTCTGAAAACTACACAGAACTTTTTTATGTTATAATTTTAGTTGGGTAGTATATTATTATTCTAAACATTTTGTTTTTGTATATGTTTTTTGATTATCTGTGTGAACCTATATGCCACAATTCTGCTCTTACACCTGAATTTGCATACTGTGGGATAAACATTGAGTTTCACTTCCAAGCAAACTCAATGTTTATTTATGGTGTACATATTTTCAAGTAACTTTTTTTTTGTGCATTTGTTACTCACTTATCTCTGAGGTTTTTATATCTCCGATGTTTAAGTTGACGATTGAAGTGTAAAAAGGAACAAAAGAAGGAAAGTATATTCTTTTTACTGTTAAGATTTCAGCAAAACTATTAAAACTTTTCATATTTGATTACAAAAATGTATCCTAAAATATATATTTTAATAATTTTTTAAACTAGGAAGTAATAAACTAATTTCAAAATGTCATTTCTGCAGCATAAAAAACAACAAGCTAAATGTTTTTCTCATAACCTTCAGCTAGTTTCAACATGTGAGTTTTTCCAGCACAAACCACTCGGAGTTGTCACACACAAAAAGCCCATAAAAACACAGAAGGAAATAAGTGTGACAGTTAAAGATAACAGGAACTGAACACACAGCTGTCTGTCCGACCACACACGCACCACTTATCTCTAAGGAATAATACTCATTTCCCAAACAACAGCTGCAGGGGTTTTCGTCAAAGTGTTGCACTTTATCTTCCACATATGAGACCCTGAACGGTTTTTAAGGGCCTTTTAACAACCAGTGTTTGTTTATGTTGATCCAACATAAACATTTTCCGATGCTTCAGTTTCCTTTCACACAGAGAAAAAACTCGCAAGTGAACCAAAGGCAGTCAAGATAAACCTCGCGAGAACGCTCAGTCTGTTTATTGGTCAGATGCAGTTGGGGCGGAGCTAGAAGATGTAAATATAGGAAGAAGACGCCATGTTATGCAAAACGTTAATACATGTACCTTGAAATTTGCACAGGGATTTGCGCTTTAAGAAAAAGACGTATTGTCTTTGTTCATTAGTTTGTCTGTTTAAATCAGGGGCATCCTGCATGTTTTAGTTCTCTCCCTGGTTTAACGCACCGGGATCAAATGATGTCTTATTAGAAGGTCTAAGAAGAACAAGACAAGCTGAGAAGGTTGATACTAACCATGCAGGATGCCGGCCCTCCAGGACCGACTCTGGGAACCCCTGGTTTACACTCAATGCAACGCACACCTAGCAACGGGCCTAGCAACGGGCCTAGCAACGGGCCTAGCAACGGGCCTAGCAACGGGACTAGCAACGGGACTAGCAATGGAAACTCTTTGGGTCCAAGCTTGAAGCATAAACTTGCACTGTAATAATAATAATAATAATATATATTTTTATTTTTTATAATTATGGCACTTAACTATTAAAATGCCGTCAAGTACAGCTACAACATTTTTTTTCATGATTAGATGATTTTAATGATTTTATGGTTAAAAGTGGTGCTGGAGTCAGTGTTTTACTGTAAAACAAACATTTTTAACTTAAAGAAAATAAAGTTTTTCCTAAAATGAACATGAAAACAACAAATAAAATGAATACAATGCAAAATGTACAAATTACTGTTTTCACCGACTGACTTATTTTCGACAACTTCACATCAAATTAACAGTTTTAAATTATTTTAAAGTTTATGGATGTTCCCTTTCAATTTTACTGTTTATCACTGTTAAATAGATGGATATTTTTTTTACAGTGTTTGATTGCCGGCGGGTCACATTCACACTGAATTTAATCCAAACGGTTGTTTTAGTCTGACTGCTGTGTTTACATGTAAACAAACCAAAACGTGAAACAAGCCAGAGTTGGTTTTAAATAGACTAAAACACATCAAGTGTGAAAATGCCAACTGAACTAATTATTACTCTCAACAGTTTATCGCAAAATAAACACCGGTGTTGTACTACTAAACAGAAAGTACAGTGTTATTACTGCTGGCAGAGTTAAGGCAGAGAAATTGAGTTGAATTGAAATAAAAGTGAATGTTTTCGTTTGAAATGATATTATCTGAACTGATACTGGATGCAAACTGAAGCTACATATAATCGAACTAAAAAGAGTTTACAAACACACATAATACAGCCGAAAGCGAATTATTGTGAAGTGTCTGTTGGAAAACCTAAAAATGTTTGACCCAAGTCACTGCAAAAACACAAAATCTTACAAAGTATTTTTGTCCAGTTTCTGGTGCAAATATCTGAATACAGATAAAATAAAACTAACTTGCAAGTAACTTTTCAGCAAGAAATAGGAGCTGGTTTTAAGTAAATAATTCCTTAATATTGATGAAACAGATTATTTCTGAATAAAAAAATGTCTTATAAGTGAAATAATCTGCCAGTGGAACTAGTACTATTTTAAAAATCAACATTAAGGACTTATTTACTTAAAACAAGTGTTTTTATTTATTATAAATTAGTTTTATCTTATTTCAAGTGTATTAAGATGCTCAAACTATAAAGCAGACCAAAAATACTTGGTATTTTGTGTTTTTTCAGTGTATGGTTAAAATGCAACAAATGTAGAGAAAATGTATGTAAACTTTTGATTTTGAAGTTATTAATAAATAAATCTGACATTATTTCTCTGTCTAGTCTGGAATTTAACAAACAGAAATAATTTTGACCAACCTTACAACTTACAAAGTAAGTTTAGCCTGACTTAACTTCAGACTGAGAAAAAAATGCATTTTTTCTTTATTTATGTACATAAATGTCAAGATTCAAATGTGTGTAAGCCTTATTTTTTCTACATTCAAAAAGAAAATAAACAGCTTAGAAATAAACACCCTTTACTCTGGTCTCTTATTTTAAGTCGTTGTCTATCAGAAGCAAACCTGCAGATCAAAATTCACCTGCAGAGGAAAAAAAAAACCCTCTGGAAATCCAACGATGAGCTCAGTAAAGCTCACATATACAGTGTTGAGGATTCATTTAGTCTGCAGATTCGCTCGGCGCTAACTGCGTCTGGAATCGGTGCATTCTGCAGCTGTGATGGAAGTTTCCTCCATGTTTCTGCCAGAGGAGCTCTTGGATTTAGGTCAAAGCTCAGAGATCAGCTTTAAGACTCGGGCTTTCTCCTCAGATTAAGAACATCTTTATACACGGATTGATGGAGAGGTTTTAGTTCTGTCTCTTCTCCCTCATTTAAGTTATAATTAGCCAGTAGAATTTACTTTATTGTTAATGGCAAACAGAAGTTATTGCGATAAATGATAATATTGTTTTGAGACCATTTTCAGGTAATAAAGGCATAATATTGCAAGAACATATTCTCAAAGATCAATAAACTTTAAATTATAAACATGTAACACTTAACATTTTAAATAGATAAACAAAGTCACTAATAAAATGAATTACGGAGTCTCTGTAAACTGAATTATCCTTCAAAAAAAGACACGTTGAGGCCAAAACACTAAACCTGAAGAGTTTTGTCATCCAGTTTTTGGTATATAGAGAAAAACAATAAATCATGCAAATGGAAATTATTGAGCGTCTTCATTTATCATGCGGTCAATTGATTTATTGGTTATTGTGACAAGCCTTATACAAGTCTGAAAATAAAAACAGCTTCCCCAAGATTCAAATAGAGGTTCAGTTTCTTATAAAACATTTTTCATTTTATCATTTGGTGTATTTAAACGTCTTTGCTACTATTTGTCTGTTTCCTCAGTAACAGCTTTAGGGCTTTCTGAAGTCTGAGGGAATTAAAATATCTTGTAAAATTTGGATTCTTTTATTATTTTAAAAGCCAGTAATGTGGCTCCAAAAAAAGAAACAAGCTCACATTTTACCCCCAGACGTCTAGAACTGGTGACAGAATATTTAATAAACAGCCTCACAGAAGCGTATGATATTCCTGTGATGCTGCATGAGTTTCTGCCTGGTGCTATAAAAAGCGCAGTGCAGCAGCCACAGCGCTGCCACACCCAGAGAGCAAATACAGAGGCTACTGTCTGCTGGTACTTCCAGCCCGGAGCGACGGGTCCAAAATAAAGACGCCAGATCCACAACCGAACAATAAAACGCTCGCAACAATCAGATTAAAATAAAGAGCTAGCTCATGACGATTCAGCAAGTTTACGCTCACAGCCGATGTGGCAGAATGGGATTCGTTATGGTTCTGGATATTTTAGGCAAGATGAACAAAATGGAAATAATTTATTGTTGTATATCTGTGCAAACTGACAAAAATGGTTCTGAATGGCAGAAGACAAAATTAAAGTTCTGCCCAGAGAGCCAGTTCCTCAAAAACCAAGAAGATGTTTGGTCTGTCTGTCCATCCATACTTCATCCATCCATCCATCTTTAATCTGTCCATCCATCTCTCCATCCATTCATCCTTCATTTGTCCATCCATAAATTCATCCATCATCCATCCATCTATTGGTCTGCCCATCCATCTCTCCATCCTTCAAATTGTACATCCATCTTTGAACCGTTCGTCTGTTTTGTACTTAAAAATTGTGACGGAAACCAGTTGATTGTGTTTTAATTTGAATTATTCTGACATTTCACCAACTAAAAATAATATCTCAACAGTAAAATAAAGACAAAGCAACAGTAATGAATTGTTAGGGTAATTACAGCCAGTGTTATACTGTAAACACACTGTACTTAGCTTCACTAGAACCCCATGATTACATCCAAACACAAATCAAACAGAGTCCATCTTTGTGTATTTGTGTCCAAGTCGTTGAGAAACCACATAACCAGCTGGTTGTTTCGTAACTCACTCCAGGCCATAAAGTACTGAAACCAGCTGATTAGATATCATTTATGAGATAATAAACAACAACTACTGCTTAAAAATCTGACAGCCCCTGGTTTAAGTACAGACAGATGTGCAAGAGACTGTGTGGATTTGGTTGCAGCATAAAACCTACTAAATACTGCAAAGTTACAGTAATCCAGTAGAATCTATCCTAAAATATATTCCCAAACAGATGCTTGGTCTCTGTTTTCATATTGTTCTGTTCGGCCAAGACTGAATCAACAATGAACAAATGGAAGAACTAAACTAAAGGTCCTCAAAACAAAGATAATCAGTTCATTTTCACTTTTATTTTCCTTTTCCGAGGTGCTTGGCCGTAGTAAAAAAAAAAGGTGTTTATAATGTAAACTGAACAGAAACGAGAAACAGAAAACCAGGAAACTGCGCAGTCACAGGAAGTGATTTTTAAATGGAAACCTGAGGTAACACTTTGACCTTTCAACATCAGTGTAGCACAAGAACAACACTTTGACAGGACCAGGAAGCTGTCAGTCGTTGACTCTGTTGTTTTTGAGCAAAGTTTCTGTAGAGTCCTGCAGAACCTTTAAAACACACCATCTTCCTCAGTTCCAGTTAATGTTTCACTGCAGGTCTGGTCAGACTCGCAGTCTGGGAATTTTAACGACATTTTATCACTCAGACATTCAGCATCAACAACAACAACAGATGTCGGTCATTTAAGTCTCAGATTCAAAACCATAGCTCACATTTGAGCAAACACGAGTTTCTCAGATGTGTTTAAACGGCGTTACTCAAACAGAGTTTACTGTAAATTGGCAGGTAGTTGGTTTACTGGTACTGATGCAACGTGGACCAGTAAATACTGGTGAACATCTGTCGTTCTCCTTGATGGTCTGTTTTATTGAGCGTATTGAAGTGAGTCTGAGCAAATATTTGAGTCTTACAAGGACTTAGTGGGTAGTGTTGAAAGTGTAGAGGGCTGAACATTAATACGTTATTTCATAGAAATGTGACCCAGTCTTAGTATATCTGCAGGGAAATTTCCAGCAAAACTCTATCCAGATCACTTATGCAAAATTCACACTTGTTGAACTTCCATTTGGGTCTCTACTACTTCAGAAAACAACACTTAAAAAACAAACAACAAAAAAACCACCTCGTCGTTTTTTGGCAACAAATTAATGTCTTTTTGGTGTTTGGAAAATGACCCGTTTCTATAAGCAGGCACTTCCCGTTGCCTAGCAACCCCAGTGGCATTCCGCCCGTCACCTAGCAACCCAAGCTGAGTTCCAGCATGTTTGGTTAGCTGTTTTTTACCGCAGTACAATGGCTGTTGGAAATGACAAGAGTTTTCTTGTTGACTTACTATCCAGAAACCACTTTCTGCATTTTTGTTGGTTGTGCAGGAGGTTCCACTTTTGCTTTTCAAAGATGTACAGTTGTATAACTGCATAATTCTCACGTGTGAGTGTAAAGTTGAATTGGGAAGCGCGGCCAGTAGCAGCTTATTTGGATTTAAAGTGACAAGAGGCCCTAAAACAGCTCATTCTGAAAGAAGCTCAAAATAGGCAGAACTAATCTCATCATCTAAGATAAATTTTGCGCAAAAAGTACATTGAACATGTTTTGAATCGCCCATAGACCAACCTGTTCAAGGAAGTATAAAAACTTATCTATTAGACACACAGGTTGTCAGTACTGTCAACCCTGATGTCATCAGCTCAAAGATCCTCTGAGCTGATACGTTGAATCTGAACTATTTGGCAGAACTCCAGGCACCATGTCAAAGGAACGCCAGGTATTGCTGGTCGCATGCAGAACGTATCAGCAATTACAGCCATGCTATCTCAACTTGAATTCACCACTTGGCTTCAAATGGCTTTGCTTCTTCTGCAGGCTTCAACAGGAAGTAGTTCACTGACTAATGTTAAAGAATCCTATGAATGCTTCATGAAACTAAAACAGCCAAGTTACTTTCACAAGGCAGGACTTGATGCTTGATTCCAATTTTTTGCTAAAATCATATTTTTTATTTGCATAGTCATTTGAGGTACTAATTTTATCCGACCGGAGTTCTCTGTTTATGACACGTGACGTCGACTAGGGATCAATTCAACAGTTTTTTCAGCAACCGAAAATATTGTTACAAATCTTAACAAGATGACACTAATAGCAACAGAGTTTTGTTGAGCATTAACTGCAACTTCTGTAAAGAAATCTGTTTAGACGCCGGTCTGTGCCAAGAGTGGTGGGATTGTGATCGGTGGAACAGATCATAATTTCCGGCATTGTTTACATCTAGTCTGGCTTCTTCTGGTGCAGAATTATGATGCATGTCTCACGTCAATGATGTAAAAGCTGGATAAAATGCTACTGACTGCAGACGACTGTCAGATTATTTTTTACTGAGATTAGTGCAGAAACTGAAATATTTGACTAGACTTTTTTGTGACCAAGAGAAACTTCAGCTCTACTAATAGTTTAATTAATAAGTTATTAATCAGAATTATTAATGGCTACATGAGTCAATCATTGATGCAATCCTTGTTGCACAACAGTATCTAAACACAGATAAAACCAACACCAGCATATGGCTGCTTTATTACACCTGTTACATAAAGTAGCATGATTGAACCGTATTTTCATATCTATTGATTTATTATGTGCTCTTATGAAACCAAAATTAGAAAAAACAATCGTTCAAACAGCAAAAGGAATAATCCAAACCAAACTCCCAGTTTTCAGGGTTTGACGGTTATTTCAAAAACTGCCACTAAAATTGGGTGATTTGTTTCAAAATTGGTTTATAATATGGCAAATGCCAACTCTGCTTTCCAATAATTCGACAGAAGAAATTTGAAGGAACCACTGAAGGGCAACTGTTGGGAAATGTCCTGTTACTGGACCGACTCCCAGTCTGCCATTAAATCAGAGCCTGGTAAATGCAACAAGCAGCTAGACTTTTTCTTACTCAAGTAATTAAGAACCAACTATCTCATCCTTGTTGAAAATCGCTGACATGACGCTTTAATTCAGCCCACGTTCCTTTAATGCAAGCTTTAGTGGTAGCTGGAAATTTAATTTATGAGTTTTTTTGTTGTTTTTCAAGTTAACTGCACTTTTTGGTGCCGCCTATAGTGCACAAGTTTGAAGCAACACTTTGTTTGTTCGGTAAATGTGCATGGCAAACCGAAAGGGCTGTGCTGAAAATATCCAGTACAAATATGTGTTTCATTAACACATCTAGTATTTTGACTAANACTAAACAGCCTAAAAAGGAAGACAAACATGAAAGAAACACTGTTTTGTTGTAGTTTGAAACTCTATAATGATTTTCAGATCACTTTTCTACAAAAACTTTACTTTATTTCAATAAATTATTGAATATTATGGTGTTTTTTTTGGACATTGGGTAGTTTAAAATTGAGGATTTTGGCTCTCTGCTGGTTTGGATGATGCCATTCTTGTTTGACAAGGTTCTAATAATCTTCAAAGCTACTTTACTTAGTTAAACATCAGTGTCAAACATAGTTGTTTGTCCAGGTATGATAACAGAGGAAGTGAGAAAGCAGAGACGAAAGTTTGACAGCTGAAAGTCGGTTTCAGAGGTCAGTGAACTCTGCCCGGCCCATCAAACACGAAGCTCCTGGGGAAACCATTTGTACCGGAGAGTAACGGAGCGAGAAAGACCCACGTTTTCACCACCGTTCAAATATCTGCACAAAAAGCTCTGTGTGCGTTGGGGGTCAGAGGTCACAGCTGCTAAAAGAGGAAATCCAAACAGAGCGCTCAGAAAAATGACCTTTGCGGAGCGGCATCATGTGAAAACCTCACTGGCCTTTAATGCTTCCTGTGGCTTCGGCTTCACGTCATGACATGATGTGCCGAGTCATCCTGCATGACGAACTTCCCAAAACAAAAGATTTTATTCATTCAAAGAGGAATTCGTCAGTAAATTATTCAAAACACTGAACTAAATGTTGCACGGAAATATCTGCTTGGTGGCAGTTTGGATATAAGACGCCAAGGCTGTTAGGGTTAGTAATGGATTTTATTTGCTTGTTGGTTTAAAGTCGATGAAAGTAAGCTTTTATATTAAATGATCAGCTAAAAAGTGCACGATTTTACTCTAAATATGTGAAATTACAACATTTAAAAAGGAAAAGTGTAGTTCTGGTTCATGCAAATCCAAAAAATGTTGTCATTCACCTCAATATTTAATCTTAAGCACCACATGTTGCATTTGAAACATGTACCAGACGCCTTGGTTCACATTTTTGGAGACAACCAGACGGTTTACTAATTCAGACTGAAAAGCAGAAGTCAGACCAGACAATATGAACAATAATAGACTGCTGGCTGACTGGCAAAACTCTTTCTCTGTTTGCTTTGTCTCCGTTTCAAAGTCTCCAAATGACACATTATGACAGGTAAACATCTTAAAGTAAAGTGTGCTGTGCACATTCTTGAAGCCTCAGGGAAGGTATAAGACTCCTACAGAAAATAAAAACACTTTTAGGGTGCATTCACACTAGCCCTGTTTAGCCCGCTTTAATCAAACTTCATTTCTAAAACGTTTGGTTTGTTTGGGGGAGCCATGAATGCATAATCAAACTCTAAAAATCCAACTCTGGTCCGTCTACATACTGAGGTCTTAGTTCAATTAAGGTGAATTCTGGTGGTTCGACTGTAAATGTGAACGCCAAGCAGACCGAAGACCTCTCCAAAAGCAGGAAGTGCACTGCAGCGCACAGCATTCTGGGTAAACACAACCAAAATAAACATTAGTCTTGAACTTGCGAGGGAAATTACTTGTTTTCTTTCACCAGAAACATAAAATAAATACTTCAACCTCTAAAATCCATCTTTGTTTACATTTTGTGAAGAAGGGAGCTGCTTCTTCTGAGGTTTTTTTTTTTGCAGCGCCACCACAGGTGAGGAAGGGAACAGCTTCTTCAAAACGTTTGGTTTATTTGGTGCAAAAAAAAAAGAAAAAAAGTTGCAATTTTGGTCCCCAATCGAACCGATTTCACCGATTTCACTGAACACACCATAAAACTCTTGAGAAAGAAACTTCTGTTTACGTATGTATTTAAAAAACATACAACAAAAACAAAACTATTCAACTTAATCATGAGCGAGTGATTTATTATTTATTATTCTGACTGCTTAAACGCCCAGATGTCACATGTCACGTCGCTGTAATCCTGAACGCTGTAAGGACGACAGAACCAAGAGTTTGGATTCAGGATCAACTCCCAGTGGAGTTGCTGCTCCTCCGTCCAACACAGCAGCTACTTGTGCCGTCATGTGGTTCTACTTTAAACTGGGAGAACTGAAGAGCCGCGTCTAAAAATGGTTCCCCAGCGTCTGATTCAGCCGACAGAAAAACTGACTCACCCACCATAATCAAAACTTGCCGGCAGCTGCTGATAATTTCTCACCCAGGAAGTCAGAAAACTCTGCTCCCTTTAGAGTTTCGGTTTGGTGGAGCCTGTGATTATGTATATGATGATTAGTAGAGGAGAGAAGAACACTCCCTGGTTTTTGATCGGGTCCTGAAGCCGCTCTCAGCCTGAAGTCAAACTGAATGGCTCAGAATCGGGCCGGATTGTGAATATCGGGTTCTGGGCAAGAGCGCGGGAAAACCCGGCAGAAACCAAAGAGCTGATCCCCTCCTAGAGCTACACAGGAGGTTGTGTTTTCTTTATCAAGTGGGGTCGGAACATCAAGTCCAAATCATGGAGAGTCAAGAGAGAGCAAATCAACTGCTTTATGTTCTCTAGTCATATTAACACAGATTGGCTTTCCTCTACCGGCCCCGCTGCCGCTCAAACATCTGACAAACACATTCATCTCTAATGAAACGTTTAAAGAACAACTACACATGTCTATCACAATAATCAATAAATCAATTATTCCCATGATAAATTAAGATGTGCTTGATCATTTCCATTTGAAAGATTTATCGTTTTTCTCTCTGTATATCAAAAACTGGATGACAAAAGTCTTCTGTCTGGTTCTTTGGTCTCAACTAACTACTTTTTCTGACGTTAATTGGAGATGTTCTCAAAGATACCAAAACAAGCTGCATGAAACTTCCCGTGTCTCTAAAACAATCTGTTGTTTGTTCCAAGCACAAAGTTGCAGACTGACTTTAACAACTTTATGTGTGACAGACGCAAATTTACAGAGGAAGCAGGAATAGAAGAAACAAACAAGTCAGATGGTGCGACTGGTTCTTAATGCAATAACTGAACACTGAGGTGAGTGACAGATTTAAAACACTATCATGATCTTGTGGTAACTTTAAAAAATGATTATAAAAACCCATCCTTTGCAGTCTTGTTTAGTTTTAAGGTGGTTACAGTAAAATTACAGAAAAAAATAACTATGCAAAACCATAAATAAACTGAGCATTAATTCTGATGCTGGTGCTGAACTTCAGCTCAAATTGAGGCATTAAGCTCAGTTAGACATCACACATCTGACTATGCATACGATTTATATACAAAGTGTGAATGTATGACAATTTCTACCAAATGTTGAGTCTGTAGTCTTTTGTAACTGCAGTGTTGCACACAATGATCCTGTAATGACTGAAAATATCTATATTCTGCAGGACTAATTTAGATCTGTGGTGCAAGTTGGACGTTTCATCACAGCTTTTTGCAGCAGCTGTGTTATTGTACAGCTGATGTGAAAATCAGAGCGTCAGCAGATGCAGATGTTTTTATTTTATTTAGGTCATTTTAACCTTTTCATACAAAACTCAACAGAATGCTGAAATAAATAAAAGAAAAGCAAAAAAATCACCACAAACAATCATAATCAAAACTTATTGTATTTGTGATTTTCATGTATTTTAAGTTTAAAGAGTGAAAAACACAATTTTAACTCCTCAAAACAATTATTCCACACGTGAATCCTTCTAGCCGAAGAACAACTGGTTTTAGTATCTGTCCTGACCTTCAGTTTTTTAAACAAACCGTTCTCTGGGAACTGAACAGCAACACTAATCATGTTCCTTATTCTGACCCTGATCTGATTTATATGATAAATCATATAGCTGAAGATGCAAAGAATGATTTCACATAAAAATCTAGAAAATTATGGACAACCTTAAACATCGTCTTCATGAGACATTGTCTTCAGTCAGAGGCTTCTTCAAATTTGATGTAATATAGACTGCTACAGATCTTTCTGCCAACAGCCATCACTATTTACAGTAATTCTTCGAAGAATATTTAATTAATATTAGTTACAACAACATTTACTTTCTCTTTGGGACCAATTATAACTATAAAGTGAATAGCAGTGCAATATTTGCCACCTTTTTGTTTTCTTTTTATATAAAATCAGTTAGAAATGCATATTTTTAATGCAAATTCTAGGAAGCTTTGTCAACATGCAGTCAGAATCTCATGCCAGAATGAGGCAACACCCAAGAGTTGACAAAAAAGAAACTAAAAACAGGAAACTCCACTAACCACTCCAATGACATCAATAAAATTACCCCAAAGAGCCAAATCACTGGGTTTCCTGCCAGCATTTCATCAATCAGTAACACAATCTCATCATCACTCTGCATCAAATAAGCTGAATCTTCAAGGTTTCACCGCCTGCAGCTAACGGCTAACAGCTAACAGCCATGCTTCCTGTTAGAACCCTGCACAACCTGCAGCTTTGCGGTGGTTTCACTTCCAGCAGACCGAAGCAGCACTTTTTTACTCAACCTGAGGGTTTGACTAGACAATCAGAGAGAAAAAGCGCTGAAGCGTGAAGACGCCGGTATTTTGTTTTTGCTTTTTCACAGCGACAGGAAGCAGCGACATGTAATTCGCCTTGACGTGCAACATCTTCCAGGACTAGGTAATAGCTGAAAACCGTTCTATTCAGGATGAAATTAACACATTTTCTTCTCAAAAAACAAGTCATTTTAACTTTAGCTTATGTAAATGTTTGACTTTAAGTTTCAGAGAGGAAAATTCAGTCACAGCATCTGAAGGGCAAAGGAAAAACGATGTGTGACTGGAGACAGCAAATGTTACAGTCCAACAATAAAGCTATTGATAACAGACCATAAATGCATTAGAAGTAATGGAGTCAGATGGAAAACTTGTGCAATAATGTCACCCTTTATAAAATTACATCAAGCTAATTTATCTGCATTATGTAATGTTTTGTGGAAAAAGGGAAGCGAAACAAGGGAAACAGGGTCAATTATGGCAAATAAACATCAGAGTTCCCAGATGCCTCAGCAAGGCTCTGCCATCTGACGTGTTATATAAATAATCTGCTTTTTAAACCAACATGTTGCTTCTTAGTACAGAGTACTGATTCAAAACACCAGCGCGAAAAGCTGCTATTAAAAGACGGGTTTGATTGATGCAATTCCAATAGGGCTGAAATGATTAATCGTGATTAATCAATAGTTGAAATAATCATCAACTAATTCAGCAATCAAATATCCGTTAACTGGAGTAAACAGACTCAAATAAAAGGGCAGCTGCTGAATCGACAACGCAGTCAAAGCAGTAATTGAGTCAAAACTGTTAAAAAATATATACATTTTGTATTTAAGTTGAAAAACTTACTTTGTCTGTTAATATTTTCTGCCAAGAACTCCTCAAGTATAGCTTTAGCTTCCCCTGGTTCAAATTATGCAATCAATTAGTCCAAGAATGAATCAAACAAATCTTTCTAAATGGATGTTAGAAGGATTTGTTAACTGCAGATTCATCCTTTGCTACAAAGGATAAAGTGTAAACCAAAAGAGTCTAACTGCATTTTAGGAAGTACATTTTTTATTTTTATTTTTTATTTAAAAAAAGGAATTGAATTATTTGGTTGCATCTTTGAAATATTTCTAATATTTTATAAAAGAGGTTTAAGGAAAACACTGCAGAATATGCCAATTTTTAAAAAATATCTGATTAATCATCAGAATAACAGATTAATAAATAACTAAAAACCTTTAGTTATATTCCTAAATGTAAAACATTAGTCTCCAATTAAATGAGAATAACTTTTAAAGATTATCCTTTTTACATGTGTCTTAGATTATCATTTGTTCTGGTTGCGATATGGCAGGTAACACGTTTAAAAACTGCAAACCGCAAACAACAAGCAAGGAATTTAATCTGTTCCAGAGAAGAAACTGATCCTGCCAGACCTGAAACACCTCATTTGTAATCCACAGTTCATGATGACATCACCATAAACCACATAAACAAACAACTCGATCTTTAGGCTGTCTGATCGTCCCCTTCAGGATAAACCACCTCACAGGACACTTTTCTTGTTTTTTACGGCAACCAGTCAGAGAAATCGAGGATTTGTTGGAGCGAAAGTAGCAAGAAACGCTGGGAATCAGTCTTTCACCGTCTTATTGTTACGATGGATTTTCATAACTTGTTTAGGACTAAAACGATTAGTTGGATTCATCACGATTAATCGATTATTGAAATTATCGTCAACTAATCATTAACTGAAGTATAGAGACTGGAAAAAGGGCCATTTGCAGACATACGAAAAGATCAATGCATTTTAAGCTGTGAAATGCTCATTTTCTTATTTCTTAAAAAAGGAACTGAATTATTTATTTGTACATTTTAATATATTTCTAATATTGCATAAAAAGGTTTAAGTGGTTAAATTAAAAACATGTAGAATGTATTTTTTATCCAAATAATTGGATAATCTTTAGTTCTGTCTTGATAACAAATTTTGCTGGACGATAAATTGTCCCAGAAGTTATTGCGATAAACAATACTGTTTCAAGTCATATATTGGTAATAATAATAATGCAAAAACACATTCTCAAAAACCTACAAAATTTAAATTCTAATAAACTTTTAACACAGGAACTGGAAGATATTTTAAATATCCAAAATAAATTTATTACGAAGTCTCTGTAAACCAAACTGTCGTTGAATAAAAGGGTTAGTTCAGACCAAAGAACCTGAAGACTTTTGTCAACCAGTTTTTGGTAAAAAGAGAGAAAAATTAAAAACAATAAATAATATAAATGGGAATTTAGCTTGTTTTAGTTCATCATGTGATTGAGGGTCAAAACATGATAATAATAATTATTTTTTTAACAATCATTTAATCGATTATTCTGGCAATTAATTGGATTTTTTTTTTTTCATTTTACACATTTTTTATGCTTCTTTTTTGAATAAAAAAACCAAACATTTTATTATCAAAAATGTAAAAACAGCTTTCCTGGAGTGAATTTGAACCAGGTGAAGTTATAAGGAGTTTTGAGTCAAACATATTTACAAAGTTTTTTTCATCTTAAGAGCAAAATGTATTTATATTTTCTTCAGTTTTTGTATAATTATTGTTCTGAACACGTTGTTTTTCAAGTAAACAGCCAGTCTCTATGCTCCAGTTAACGATTAATCGATTACAAAGTTACTAAATGTAATGTTTGTTACTGGTTTCTCAATAACAAGACTTTTTATTTTGGGGGTTTTATAATGTTAAGCACTTTGAATTGCTTTGTAAAATTGTCTTTGCAAATAAACTTGATTGATTAATTAATATTTTAAGCCCAAAAATAATAAATTTTAATTTTCTTATAGCTCATCGATGCTACAACAAACTGATTTTGATTGCAGAAAAAATAAAGCATGAAGTATTTTTCTACTATTGTGTAAAAAAGTAAAATATACGACCTTCATTATTCAGCTATACGTGTTCATATAATTTAACATTGTGTAATCTTTTCCACTCTCCTGCTGCAGCCTGTTCATACGTAACGAGCTCCAGATGCTGTCTATAAAAGGTGACTGCTATTATGATAAGAACGAGTTACATCCTGACCGCGACGTTTCTGAACGTCAACAATCGCTCAGATAAAACATTTATTGCGGAGACTCTCTGCTTATGTAGGTGTTGGCCTCAGTGTCCTTCAGTTAACGTAAAACATCCTTATTGCATTTATAAAGAAATAAAGCAAAAACAATTACCACTTTACTGTACATCTGAGTGAAAACACAAAGAAAAACGACTAATGTCACTTAATTGCACACTGCAGCAGGCATGGCTGCTCTTCCTGGCAGGTAAGCGAGTTGCTGTGCAGGCGTTGACGCTGCAGCAGCTGCCGGGTGTCAGGTGCGTGTTGACAGCACATTCGACCCACCCACCTGGAACAAACAGAGCAGACGGCGCGAGCAGGTCCCACAGGTAGACACACCTGAAAGCCGGCCAAACAGGAGGAAACACAGGAGGCGTGTAATAACTCCCATCGCTTCTTACTAGCAGAAACACCCACATGCACAGTTGTAAAATACAGATTAAAGGCAGATTTTTCAAGGTATCTGAACTTTTTCTTTCTGATGACTTTTTACTTTTACTTCCTACCTCTTAAGAGAAATATCTGAACTTTCTACTCATTATATTTTCAGATATGGTTTGTTAATAAAAAAAACTAGGACGGCAAAAAATCCACTTCTTGCTCAACAAGTGTGTTATAGTAGCGGCAGATGCAACCATAGCAAAACAGAAGAACACACTGGAGTATGAGAAAAACAACATGGATGGAAACAGCAACACGAGTAACAACGCAAACAACAGAGGAACACATTCAGAGATGCAACACATTTACCACATGCAGTCTTATTTAAATAAAAATCCTTCTTAAAAAGAATAAAGATTACTGATTGTTCTTTGTTGGCTGTGTAGTTTGAAGGAAAACTAAATCGCATAAGTATTTTTTATAAATCTCTATACCAACACAGTGCATGTTGTGAGCAAAAGAAAAAAATAACTTAAAGTATTTTAGGTCATTTTGTATTCTTGAAGGTGAAAATTACTTTTTACTTTTTGTACTTGAGTACATATGAAAACTTTTACTTTTTTTTAAAACTTTTACTAAAGTATTTTTAATACAAATATTTGTACTTCTACTTAAGTAGAGAATGTAATTTGACGCCACTGATTTCTGTCCTAGAAAACATTTTGCGACCTTCATCTGTACACTGGGTAAAGTCACTGAGAACAATAAAACCCAAGAAGGTCCAATAAAAATATATAACAATGCAGAAAATAAACATGGACACCAACTGGGTTTCCTCACCTCAGACACACCCAGCGTCTTATCTTTAACCCAGATCATGCAGCAGATTCAGAGGCTGAGCTATTTATATCCCAACTGGTCACCATGGAAACCTTGCCAACAAATATCAAGCTGTCATGAAGTCATTTTAACACGAGTACGGGTTGAAACTATAAACACAAGGATAATGGATAACTAAAGTTCAGATTACACGTTCCAATAAGAAAATGATTGGTGTGACGTAAAATATTCAGGCGGAGAGGAAGCAAAGTCCAAACAAGCAAGGTCAAACCAAGAGCACCGAGCAAGACTCGCTGAGGAGCTTTAACAATCATTCATCATCAACATGATAATATTATAAAATAAAATCTGTTTAGGAACAGTTTCCAGGAATGTTTTAAAAAGTTATGATTTCAAAACCTCTAAAGGTGTATTTACTTCATAGTTCAGTAGATTTGGTTCGATTGGGACCAAAATTGTAACATTTGCTACATTTTCAGACGTTGCGGTTCACTTTCATGCTGCACAGAGTCAAACGAACCACACTAATTGAAAAACCTGTTCCCCTCCTCGCCTGTGGGGGCGCTGCACCACTAACTTCTAAAGGGAAACAACACAAAAACCTCTGAAGAAGACATCAGTGCAACTTCCCTGTTCACAAAATGCAAACAGAAATGGAATAGTATTACATTTTAACGGTTGTATGATTACTTTTATGTTTTTCATTAAAAAAAAATAAAACACGAATCATTTCTCCAACGCACCTGTTGCGCTTGTTTTGGTTGCATTTACCCAGAATGCCCTGCGCTTTAGACTGCTTCCAGCTTTTGGAGCGGTCTCTGGTTATACTGGATTCAAACAGCACCAGAGTTCACTCTTTTGGTCCACATCAGACTTCAATTACGCCTCCACAAACAAATCAGACTTTCTACACAAACGAACTAGAGTTCAATTAAAGCGGACTAAACAAAACTGGTGTGGATGCACAACACAGTTCAAAGTTTGTTTAAGGGGATGCCAGAGAAAATCAGCTGTTTGGAAAAACTTCTTTCCAAATTTTCTTAAATTCTGATTGGATCTGTTTGGTAAAAAGTTAATTAAATAGTAAATTATTGAGCAGCCGGAATCATAATTCTTGCTTTTCTATTTTAAATAAAAACACTTAGATTGTCACTTATTTTTTTGTTTTTTTTGCAATGAAAACAGTAATAATCTCTAATTTATTGAATGATGAGAATCTCGCACCAGCTTATGATAAACTCCGTCCATTTATAATTCATTAAATAAATATTTGAAGATGTCTAACAACTATTAAACCCTTCATGTAATATTGTAAACTCAATTTGGACACAATGAAGTACCAATAAACTTCATCCAGAGCAGCAACATCACTTAATAAACAGACAGCAAATGAGATCTTAGCATTATAATGTTAGTAGAGATTATTCTGGAGAAACGTCAACTCTACAAAGTCTAACGATTTAAACAGAATTGTTTCTTTCCACTGTCCCCCTGTGCTTGAATACGAGACTCAACGCAAAGATTTAATACAATCTGTTTGTTTTCTCTGATAAATTGTTTAAAAATTAACATTTTAAGATTGAGTATCTATACTGAACCATGACTGGACGCAGAACTATTTATAATTAGACTTGAATATTAATCTGACTGTAATTTCTGGGCTAAAACAAGGTAATTTGGTCTATATTGGACCTGTCCAGTCCAGCAAAATGCTACAATTTTTGTTGTGAATTAGTGTAAATGCAGCTAAATTGGAATATATTGAATAAAAGTTCAGACTTAAACCTTAAGAGGGAGCTTAGAAACCAAAATATGAGCTATTTAAGGCAACATTTGGTTTTATTTAAAGAAGTAAGCACACAAAGGTCACTGCAACCCAAACTGTTGATGCTCAGAGTTAAATTAGACATTTTAAAAGGACAACCAAGTCAGTTTAAACACCAAAACAGTCACTATGGAGAAACTCAGTCAGTTAATGTGAACGATGTTAATTATAGAGCCGAGGCAGAGTATAAAGGACTTGTATGAATGGAAAGCTTTCTGTTCGGACTGGGTGTGGAGGCTGGAAGGTTTATTTGAATACAGGTTCTGTCTTCAGGTGGAAACGGCCTGTAGTTGCACAATCCCTTCTTCCTTGTTGCCAAACTGCTTCTCTTCACTCGTTCAAACCCAGAAAACAAACTTCTACAAAGTAAAAATGAGCCAAACATGAAGGACTTCCGTCCACCTTTAGACTTACCTGCATACCAGGGACGTCCATAGTTACTTCGACCTCTTTTCCTCCTCCTGGCTCCTCTGCTTTCTTGTTTTCTTCCTTTCTTTCTCCTTTCAGCTCCTGATTTCTTATTCTTTCTCTCCGTCGGGTGTTTACTCCACAAAGTTCCCTCTGAAACCGGTTTGACTTCGAAGCGGAGGAATATTTCCGACTGGCAGACAGGTTTGTTTAGCAGCAGAATGAAGCGGACAAACTCCTAAACTCAAAGTGTGACAGAGAGTCTGCAGCGAGGAGGGAAAAAAATGCTGTTGAGCAAACAAACCAGGAGAAGGACGAGCCTTTCTGAGGGAGGAGCGACAGAAAGTTCAGTCTGAACAGGAGAGAGTCTGCTGCCTCCCCCTGCTGGTTCCCATCTGGCTGAGAAACGTTTCTCATTTGTTTTTCACTGTGAAATATTTCAGATGGTCAAATAACCATTAATAATACACAATTATGAATATATATTAATAATATTTGTATGTAAAATATCATACAAATATGTATGATAAATGTAGGATATCTAAAATATCATACATTTTAGATATAAAATGCATGACACGCTGCAAAAAACCAAAATCTTAGCAAGTAATTTTGGTTTAAATGAAATGTGAAGGGATTACTGACTTAAAAAAAACTCTTATTAATTGCTGAAAAGTTTTTTGTAGGTTTGTTTTGTCTTATTTTAAGTGTATTAAGATGTTTGCACTATAAACTAGTCGAAAAAAACTTTGTGCTTTTGCAGTGTAATTTCATTAAAGCTACAATATGCGACTTTTAAAAAACATATTTTGTACATATTTGTTGAAAAATGACAGTATGGTATGAGACGAAAAGGATCTCTGCTCAAACTAAAATACAGGTAAATCCAGTTGATATTCTAGTTTCCTACGGCCCGCGAATGCACCGGCAAGTTTTCGTCCTGACGTAATCGATAAACGTCCAGAAGGGGGCGGGGCCCGGCGGAAAGATGGCGTTGTTACGCTGTAGAAGAGATCTTTGTGGAGTTATTTGCCTGGTTTTGACTTATTTCAGCGTGTCTTACGCGGACTATGTGGTCATACAGTATGTTCTCATCCCCGTCTATGCTGACAGGTCAGTAATGGAGGTTTTAATCCCGTTTAAACCGTTTAAAACAGCGGATATGGCGTCTGTGACTGTTCGCTGCCTCCATTCATTTAGCAAACAGGTTTGACAGCATCTCGAGTCTACGGTTTATACATATATATATATATATTTATATATTACTTTTAGTCACAAATGTCAGTGAGTGGGTGAATTTAAGGTGATTAATTAAAATCAAATAAATCCTTTTAAAAACAAAAATATTAGCTGTTTGCTAGCTGGGTTTTCGTCAGCTGATGTCTTCCTGTTTTATAGATCAACAAAAACTCTTGAATATGAAAAATAAACATTGTTTTAAAACTGTTTGACTGAAGTTTAAACTCGTTTCTGATGCTTTGAACATTTTTAAGTGAATACGAATACTAAACAAAATACTAAACAAAAACAACATCATGCTGTTTTTCTTTATATGACCTTTTGACCCCGTCTGTGAAATTATCAGTCATGATAGAAACACTTTCTTTAATGTCCAATACACATAAAAAGCTGGTTTTAATTGAACCGCACATTGTTTACTCAATGAATCTGCTATAGATCAGTATAGCAGATCTATAGCTATACTGATCTATAGATCTGCTATACTAAATGAATTTTCTCCTGCTGCTTCTCTCTGACAGCGTTTGGGGAATGCTGCATGGATCCTTGTTCAACCTGATCCTGCTGCTGCTGCTGGCCTGCCACTCCAAAGCCGTCTTCTCAGATCCTGGTTGGTCAAAGTCACTAAACACTTCAGCTTCATAGTTACTGTTGCAATGCTTGGTCCTAGTAATCATGCATACAAACTTTATTTAATGTTCTGTCAGTTAAACTCACAAAGAGTTTAAAGTCAACTGTCAGACTTACTTTATTTTTTTGTTTCTAATGGGAATATCTTAGTACACTTAAGAAAACTATAGCAATCTGTCTCAGCGTTCTGTGTTTCATATCCGTGTCTCCAGGCATGGTGCCGCTCCCGGACACGGCCTTGGACTTCTCAGATCTGCGATCTCAGTCGTCTCGGATGAACGAGCGGGTCGGTTTCTCACCATCTCTGTTCAAAAGTGAAGGAGGTTCTGATGGCTGAATTTGATCGGTTGAATTATTTTCTTGTTTTAACTTCTTAAATGTTGAAAATGTGCCGTTTTCATAAATTCTAATTGGATCCTGATGGATCTGTTTGGTAAAAAGTTACTGAAGCTAAAATGTTTCAGCTGCTGGTAGAAGTAAAATCAAAGTCAACGCTAAGCATAAGACGATATGTCTGACTTGGGGCGGAACCAAGTCAGACACATAGACCCGGTCCATGCCGGTGAGTTGAGAGGCCCCGGTCCGACTCGGTCGGTTCTGCAGAACCTCTGTGAGCCTCTGGTCGTTGTTGTTGTCAGGGCTGTGAGGGCTGGACGGTGTGCAGCCGCTGCGAGACCTACAGACCTCCCAGAGCGCACCACTGCAGGGTCTGCCAGAGGTGCATCCGCCGCATGGACCACCACTGTCCCTGGTGAGACCATCCATCCGTCCGTCCATCGGTTTATCAGTCTGTCCATCCATCCATCCATCCATTTTTTTCTCTTGTCTTCTTCATCTTGCTTTTCCTCCATTTTTCAGGATCAATAATTGTGTCGGGGAGTTAAACCAGAAATATTTCATCCAGTTTCTCTTCTACACTGGTGAGTCGCTACAGAAATCTGTTCTCTCCATATTTACTGTGATTTAAAAAAAAAAAACAAGCAGTTCTTCCACCTTTAGTCACTTTTACCAACAAACCAGACAAACCAAACTGCCTGGTTTACTGGAATCAGACCTGAACTGGGTCAGACCTGGCTGAGTCTTGTGTTTTCATTTGTGTGCATGCAGGCGTCGCCAGCCTGTACTCCATGGTTCTGGTGGCGTGGGCCTGGGTGTGGCGGATCCGGAACGAGAGGGAAGGCGACGCCGACAAAGAGGGAGAGGAGTCGCCGAGCAAACATCTGATAGTGTGAGTTCAGTGGACAGCAGGGGGCGCACCTCTGGGTGTTGAAGCTTCCTGTTCACAGCCTGTTTCCTCTTGTCTCTGGGTCAGAGCTCATTACCTCATCCTGCTGGTGGAGTCGGTTCTGTTCGGGGTGTTCGTCATGGTCATCTTCTACGATCAGGTAGGAACGACTCTCAACTGATCCTGGACTCATTTACCTCCAAAACCACTAAATCTTACCAAGTGTAAATGTCATAGTACACTTAAAAAAGTAACTTAAAAAAGTAACATAAAAGGCTATAGAGGCTTATTTCAAATAAATAATTCCTTAATTTTGGAACTAGTCCCATTGGCAGATTATTTAACTTAAAACAAGACATTCTTCCCACGTCTCAGTATTGAAAATGCTTGAAAACTTCTTGAATTTTACTGTGGGAAAAGTTTATAAACCCTGATATGTTTATTTAAGATATAATAAACATGTTTTTAATATGTTTTAAAATAAAACTCCTCACCTGGTTCAAATTCTGTAAAAAAAGATCAAATAAAGCATTTATTTAGCTGGAGATTAATCCTTTGCTACAAATGATTAAGTGTTTGCTAAAGAATTAGACAATGAACATTTTCAGTTTCTTATTTAAAGAAGTTATTGAGTTATTTGTTTATTTGTATCTTTTGAAGCATTTGTTTTATTTTATATAAAAGGCTTAAATGAAAACGGTTTTTATTTGATTAATGGTCAGAATAATCAATAATTGGTCGTCTCCTCTCAGCTGATCTCCATCATCACTGATGAGACTCCCATCGAGCAGATGAAGAACCGGCTGATGATCAGAGACCGGAGCTTCTCCTCTTCCTCCTCTCCGTCCTCCGCCTCTCCGCAGCTGCCGCCCCATCACCTCCCGCACGCCACCCGCAAGCCCAAGCTGGCTCTGCTGAGGGAGGTCTTCGGTAGAGGTGGGTGTCGATCCGCCTCCGTCTTCACTGAAACTCCTCATCCCGACTGGAGATGAGGAGAACTGCTTCTCTCTGCCGGCTTTACGATCCCGCTTATCGGTTCCCGTAAGATGGCGTCTTGGCAGAAGCGCTCTAAAATATGTCTATATTTTATAGAAAAAGGTAAAACTAAGGCCAGTTGCTCCTTATACGGCACTAGTTGCAACAAATTTCCGTGTGACCTATTTGTACGCGGTCCGTATTTTGCTTTGGAAAATATCCAAGATGGCGTCGCGGCAGAAGCGCTCCAAAATATGTCTACATTTCCAAAAAAGGCAACTTGGGGCGAGTTGCAAAATGTTCAGAACTTTAATCACAACAAAAGGAGGAAATACCTCCAACATCCTCAAAGAGTTAACGAATGTATCGTGTTTGAGACTCCCATAATATTAACATTTACACTCATATTCAGTAAATGTGATGAGACACATTTATTATGTTGAAAGCTCAAACATAACGCTTGTGCTTTCAACACAAGCATGAAACATAAAACGTGCGTCTCAAATATTCCTCTGATTATTTGCTTCTTATTGTTTAAGCAAGTTTTAATTTTGCTTGAATCAAATTGAACACGGTGCATATTTGAATTAAAGAGTTTATTTCTTAACTCAATGAGAATCGATAAACTCTAATCGATTTCCATCCCTAAGAACATTCCCGACTCATCAGCTTCCCGCTTCGTCCAGGTTCGGTTTTCTGCTGGCTGCTGCCGCTCCACTCCAGCCCGCCATCGGCCGGAGGAATCAGCTACTCCGCCCTGCCCGACTACGACGTCTGACCTCCGACCTCTGACCTGTGAGCAGAGGAGCGGATGTTTGCGTGTGCAGGAATGACTTTGCTGCCTAAAAATGATGTCTCATCTTTCAGCTGAGAGGTGAAAATGAAGAAGGGATGACTGAGCAGAGCCTGTTTGCATTCATATGATGAATGAATGAATGAATGATGCACTGATTCCTAACGATTTTACCCTCCAGGACCTAAAGAAGCAGTTCAGCTTCAGACTTATCAAACACTTTTTACTGAATTCCTGTGACGAGGAAACGGCACTGAGCTTCTTGAAGTTTTACGACCAGCAGATCTTTATGTATCTATTTATAGCAGCATTTCTCTGGAAACTGGGAGAATCAATCCGTTTTTAATGACTTTTTTCCTGGTTTAAATGGTAACCATGAAGAATTCATGCAGTGTGTGCATCAGGGATGGACTAAATGTTTCAAACATTGACTAATATTTCAGTACATTATTTTATAAAAATCACAAAATGCAAAAATTAATAGAAAAACGATTAATTTCTCAATCAAAGCTACTACTTGGTGTTAAATATTAATCTTGTTGCACTGCTAAAACCACTTACCAATAAATCTAATCTAAATAATGGTGCTCCGTATTCCTGTCACAATAAGAACATTTTCTGGATGATAAATTGTCTCAAAAGTTATTGCGATAAACGATTTTATTGTTGTTTTGAGACAATTTTCAAGTAATATAATGGTAATAATGGCATAATAATACAAGAATATATTCTCAAAGATCAATAAACTTTAAATTCTGATGCACATTTAACACTGGAATAGGAAGACATTTTTAAATAAACAAAACAAATAAAATGATTTCTGAAGTTTCTGTAAACAAAATTGTTCCTCAGAAAAAGCAACTAGTGAAGATTAAAATCCCAGACTGAAAACTTTTATCATCCAGTTTTTGGTAGAAAAACGATAAACCGTAGAAATGGCTGCAGAATTATTGAGTTTGTTTAAATTCGTCATGTGATTAAATCATTTATAATAATGTTTTATTATAAATCTCAATCCGTCCATCCCTGGTTTACAGGCGTTTCAGGTGTTTTTTCTGTCCAACAGCAAACCTTTAAACACCCAAACAAGCCTAAATATTTCAGGAAATTAGTTAATTTCACTTTTAAAACACCAATCAGATGCTTTAATACTCAATAGTTTGTGCTCAATTTCACTTCAGCATCAAAGTAGAAGAAAAAACTTTCCTAAATTAATTTAATTCCTTTCTTGTTTGATTTTTTTTGTTGACATCATCAGCAAACAGAAATATTTTCATCACCATGATTTAATTTTTTTAATTTCTCAGCAGCGCCCCCTGCTGTTTATTACTAAGGTTTTTGGTCCCTATGGAGAAATTTTACAAGTTCAAAAACTCAGGAAACTTCTATAAATGTGGATAAAAAATGATTTACGTTTGAATATAAATGAAATTAGCAGGTTAAATTGGGTATAATTTTTTATTTCGGTCGTTTAATTTTGTGTAAGTAAATTGATTAATCTGTCAAGTCTAGATGATTTAATAATATTTTCATGATAAGTCAATATTTATGCTATATTTACAGATTTACATTAATGCTAAACACAAACAGGTGCAATTCAACATATATGAAGAACTTTTTTTTTTTTCTACCTTTATATGTTTTTTATTTTTTATCACTTTTGCTCAATCAGAATACGCTCACTCTGTGTTTTCTGTTACAGAACTGAAGAAACAATTATTTACATATCTATCATTTCTAACTCTAATTATAAATGTTTACTTTTATGTAAGGGATGAAGTTGCCTTTCCACACTAAAAAAGTTTAAATTTCTGCTTAATTTATGAGAAAAGAGTTCGTCCTTTAGGGGTTCTGCTCATTTCAGAACTTCTCTAATTTGTACTTTTCCTTTGTTTTACCTGATTCCCACAAAATGTTTAATTTATCTGACTAAAACTAGCAACTAAAACATTTTGTCAACTTCTTTTTCTCATGTATTAGCATTTTTAAGAGCATTTAAATATCCAGTATTTCAACTGTATTAGTGCAAATAAGCAAATCAAAGATGGAAACCTAACAAAAAATAGGGTATTAAGTTTAAACAAGTTTATTTAATACAAATAAATATTAAGGACAGCAGTAGAGCAATTTCTGCACTAGCCAAGCGGTGCTAGCCGTCAGTTAGCAATTCAGTCATTTTTCATCTAGTAATAAATCCCAGTATCTGTTGTTGCTAGGCAACATTTGGGAAGTTTTAACCTGTTAAAGTATGAAGATGTTTGTAATCATGCCAGAGAAATGTGGCAGAACACACAAAGGGTTCCTGAAAAATGAAATAGATCATCTTGAAAATGAAAATGTTGCAAAACAAAGACACAAAGGCAACTTCATCCCGTTTGTGTTTTCATAAAAATGTGTTTCTAGGTATTTTGAATTGTGGGTTCAGACACACAGGTGCTTTATTGGCTTATGGATTATTCTCAGTGTCACAAAAAGCATCACAAAAAAAGCTGCTAATTGAAAAGATGAAATAATTTAAAAAAATGTTTTCACCAAAAACACGCCACTCGGTGTAAAAATGTGGTGAATATATTTGAAAGAAATTATGAGAAACTTGAAGAGATTCAAAATCTAACCAGGTTAATTTTTTTTTAATCATGGTTCATATTACATATTAGTTACAGTTTCATTCTGCCAGAGTAAAACCAGATATTTGGTTAAAATACAAATCAAAATTAATCAAATCACTTAACTGGACCTGAAACAATTCCTCAGTTTAAGTTATTCTGAACAACAATTAAACAAAACTTAAAAAACATAAAGTTAGTGAACATTAGTTAACTGAAAATAGGTTTAAAAAAGAACATTTTGTATGTTTCCATTCATTCTCCAAAGCTAAAATGGATGAAATGTTTGATAAAAGTGCAGATTTGATCAAACATTCTGTAGTTGTTTGATAAAAATTACTGATTGATGTTTTTCCTCTAAGGGCTTTTTATGTCCTGCTGAGTGAAACTTTAGTGAGTTTAAATGTTTGTTCAGGTTTCATTTGAGAAAACAAAACGATTCAGATGTAAAAAGTGTTGAAATTAAAAGTAATTTCTCATTTTAATTGAACTTCTTTAGACTCAGCAGTTCTCTGGGTTCAGTTGAACAGAAGCTGATCCTAACATGATTGGTTTTGGACTGACTGATGATTTCTGAAGGTTCCTCATAACTTCTGTCCGCTGTGGTAAATCCTGGTTCTGGTTCTGGTTCTGGGTGTGAAGGTTCATGTTTTATACTGACTCTTTATGAAGGGAATCGTCAATGAATCTCTGAGATATTTATTATGATTTCTAACATTATCGTTTTGTAAAAAGGTTTGAAAGGAAACGGAAACTCAAAGTTTTATTATTTGAAGTTGAATTTATTTTAGTGAAGCTCCTGAAAATATTTCAGACTTTTGTTTTTGGGTGTGTGTTTGTGTGTGTGTGTTTGTGTACTATCAGGGTGCTGGTTTCCTTGGTTGTAATAAATGCAGTTGGTCTGTTTTTCCATTTTTATTTTATTTTATTAGGGTGCGCTTGTTTTGATTCATTACACTGCAAAAACTCAGTCTTACCAAATATATCTGGTCTAGATATCTTAGTTTTGTCTTATTTCAAATGTACTGCAATTTCTTGATATTGATGGAAAAAGTTCTGGTAGATTATTTCACTTATAATAAGGAAAAAATCTGCCAGTGGAACTATTACTTATTCTGAAGTTTTTATGAATTTGTTTACTTAAAACAAACTCCTATTTCTTGCTGAGAAGTTATTTGTAAGTTAGTTTGATCTTATTTCAAGTGTATTGAGATATTTCAACTAGAAACTAAACAAAAAGAGTTTGTTTTTGCAGTGTAAGGGGTAATTTTAAGTCAATAATTCCTTAATATTGATTATTTTTTTTTAAGTCCGAGTTAATTTCACTTATAACGACAATTTTCTCATGTTATAAGTGAAAAACTAATCAATATTAAGGAATTATTGATTTAAAACAAATTCATATTTCTTGCTGAAAAGTTACTTATAAGTTTTGTCTTATTTTAAGATACTGAGACATTTGCACTAGGTGATATTTAGTTTTTCCAGTGTAACCACTAATTAAGATAAAAATCCAACACAGGTGAACAAAACAAGCGCACTCCAACTAGCATGAAGGAATGTCGGCACAAACAGAGAAGCTAACAGTTAGCCGCCACTCAAACAGTCTTTTGGCTCATAAAACTTTAAACAAACCCAAACATATCTAATCTAGAACTGTTGTCACACATTAAAACCCAGTAAAAATGTTTTTATTTGGAAAACTCTGAGGGAAACAACTTACTGTGCAGTTTAGAAGAAGTAGTTTTGAAGCTGACAGAATGTCTTTTTTTAAATAAAGGTCAGCGTTTGTATGTTTCTCCTGCAGCGTTTAGTTTCAAGTGAAAACTGGGTTTGATATCTTGTGGTTTCTTGATGAACGAGTTTACAACTGAACTCTGTTTGCTTTAAGTTGTTGTTACAATCTTGAAACCGTGACTTGTGTATTTTTTTCTTCTTGACATGCTGCTCGTTAAAATCCAAATAAAACCGATGTCTTTTAATCTATTCTGCCTCAACTTGTCTTACACCTGGATTTATGCACTTTAAATTCTGCTGATTTAAATATACAGAAAGTAACACGTTTCATATAATCTGGTTAGTAGAAAGAAAGGGAAAATAAGGTTTATGAAATATTAAAGTCTAACACAAGACAAGAGACAGACAATAGTCAAAATGTTTGATTTTATTGAAATTACTTAAAGAGTGTCTGCCTAAAACTATTTACCATGATTTATTATAATCGAAGCAGAAAAATATATGCAAACCTGAGTAGAATATAAAAAAAAACAACAAATACTAAACCTAAGGCATAATTTGTGGATTAAATCTGTAAATATATTCAAACCAAGGATGAAACATATAAAAGCTGCAGCAGCAAAACTCCTGAAATGAGATCAGAAAGAGAAAGTTTGAGGAAATGTGCAGGAAAATATATGTAAGTAAAAAAATAAAATCACACTTACCTGCGTGGACACGTTGCACTTTCCATGATTAAACACCAGATGTCGCTGTTGCATTGGCCAGCGCGCTGCTGCTTTTCAGAACAAGCAGAGTGGAGTTGGATGGCAGCCCCAGACTCACCAGCTCATCTTTAATCTGGAAAATAACACATTTATTTAAAAAAAACAACTAAAATCTATCACTTTGTCCAAACTCAAAATGTTTTTGCTTTTGCTTCCAGATTAAACACCAAATAATTAGCGTAAATTTTGTTTTAACTTATTAAACGTAGCAAATATTGGCGCTTAGGATGTTAGACTCAATCTGAAAGTGAAGAAATTAACAGATTATATAAATTTCTAGTCCATCAAAGAACATGATGTTGGTTATTCAAGTTAGAGTAGCTCTATGTAAACATATTTTTACTCAAGTAAAACTAAAAGTATTTGGTAAAAAACCGACTGAGTAACTAATCAAATTATCAATCATTTAATATTTAAAAATTACATCATCATACAGACCAAAACATAAAGTTAAATGGACATTTTGATATTTTAAGTACAAAAGTGACAATAATTCTTATAAGTAACTAAAAAATAAAAAAATCAGTCAAAAGAACATTTTTCCAAATCAGTTTCTTTTAATAAAAAAACTTACGAAACTTTAACAAAACTGCATTTGTGTGTCTGTATATTTGATTAAAGCATGTTTGTTTTTCATTCAGTGGGAAGAAAATCCAGAAGTTTTACTCAAGTAAGACCAGAAATACTTCATAATACAATTATTCAAGTAATGGGATCCTAAAAGTTTTTTTGTTTGTTTCTTTTCAAAAAACTTACTCAAGTAAATATAAATTTAATTAGCTACTACCCAACTCTGTTGGTAATAATTTTTACCATCATTACAAATTAAAAGTCTTTATCTGCATATATGTGCCAAATTTGAATGGCAGTTGTTGGGCCACATAAAAATCAGTCCAAGTTCCAGTAACGGCCCCCGGGCCACACTTTGGACACCCCTACTGTAAGTGATAGGAAATGGGGAAAATCAGCAACACTCTTTGTAGTTTTCAGCCAAAAACTCACCTTTTGTAGGATGACTTCGTTGACGACTCCTCCCTGCGATAATGAAGTCAAAACCTTCATGTTCACTCGAGCCACCATCTCTAAAGGACGGCAGGTTCACAGGAAGTCAGTGGAGATTTGAACTGGCTCAGATGTTTTATAAACAAGCATAATTATCAGTTTCATCACAAAATGATCAAGATGAGATCAGGGAGTTCACGCACCAAATTTGACTTGCACAATGACGCATCGAAGCTCAGAGTGATACTTATCTGAACTGTGAAAAGAGAGAATTAATCCAATGAACTGGAGACCAGGGGTGTGCAAAGTGCAAAAACAGTGTTATTAAAGCTATAGCATCATTTGTCATAGAAATATGTTAGTACACTTGAAATAATACAAAACTATGTTAAAAGTAAGATATGGGAGCTTGTTTTAAGTAAATAATTTCTTATTTGTGTTGAAAAAGTTCTAGTTTTATTGGCAGATAAATTCACTTATAACAAGACGATTTCCCTGTAAGTGGAATAATCTGCCAATGGATCTAATACTTTTTCATTAATATCAAGTAATTATTTACATAAAACAAGCTTCTGTTAAGTTACTTTTGTCTTAATTCAACTGTGCTAAGAAAAATAAAAACAATGCCATCAGCAGACAGATCAGGAATGTTTATGTTAAGATTTGAGCGCTATGAGAAAACTTTGAGTCTTTGACGGCCCAGCAGTCAGTTTTTATCTCAAACAAAGAAGTTCAAGTATCGTGACGTCTTGCTGGCCATAGTGGGAACATGAAGGAGGAGATGGATGGAAAAAAAGCAGAGAATGCGATTTACCGGTATGTTACTCATTGTTTTGGATCGCGACCAAAACAATGAGATTCCAGATAAAAGTGGCTAAAGTTAATTTCCTTCAGAAATCTATCAAACAAAACAGAACCGAGTTCAGTAACTAAACTATGTCTTCAGTGCAGGTTGGCATTCAAATCCTTTCAGTGTTTGTCCTGTATTTGAGAAAAAAAGCTGCCAAACAACCAATCAAACACAGTTCTGAGGAGGGCGGAGCCACTGAGAGTGAGAGCTGAGCACCGAAAGGGAAAAAAGTGGAAACCTGCTCATTTGATGAAAGTCAGCTCTTTTTGTTCACTATAATAAAGGAAGGATGCTCAGATTTAGATAATTTATGGGCTTTTTCCCTAAAAATAATATCCCTATTTATTGATCATCACATTTCACATATTTGGGGTTTGACTAATAATTTCTTGTGTTATTTATACATATTGTATATTTTAAAAAATCCTGCTGATACTTTATTACAAGATACTTACTTCAGCGTTGCCTGGACAACGAAACAGATGGGGTGGCTCTCTCCTTCTTCACTAACCGATGGTGTCCATGTCAGAGTGAAGTTTCCAGATCCTGATCGATTCTTAACCACGCCGGCCGGCCCGCTGAACAGCAGCTCAGAGATTCTTTAAAAGAGAAAAGCAAATGTACATTTTATAGAACAATGACATCAACAAGTGGACTTATGATTACAGCAATGCTATCAATCATGTCAAACCTTTGATTCTTATTCATATAATCAAAAACAAACTATTTTGTTTGGTTTTTGTCTTATTTTGTCTTGATTTAACTTGATTTCATTGAAAACAATTTAAATAAGTTTTTCTTTTTCTTGACAACATAGACCTGTGATATTATAGTAATGGGTTGAATACTTAAGATTTTTTTTTAAATTCAAAGCAGTGAGGAATTTTAGATGGCATTTTCACAGGGCGAAGCTATCACTAGGAACATTTTTTGTTTCAAAAGTACCAATAAAATGTGCCAAATATATACCATCAGTGCCTGTTGATGCATATTTTACACATATCAGAGACTAAATTGGAGGCACTTCACCATCTAGTGGTCAAAGTTATGCCAACTTCTTACTTAGCTAAATTAACATCTATGAATTTAGATGGGTTTGCTAATATTCAGCTTCTGCCAAATAGACATAATAATACTAAAACTTATAACTGGTAAAAGAATTTGTACAAAAGGTACAACTGGATTTTGCATGAAGTATTTAAGGTAATCCACGTTTTGAGTGGCGGAGATGTTTTGGTCTTCACTCACGTAGCATTAGCCGCCTCGGCAGTGATGCTAATTTTCAGGGGTTGATTCACGTTGGTGAGAAACTTGGCTCTGTTTTCTGGAGTTGGAGGAAGAAACTTTGGAAGAAACAAACCTTCTGTGCAGGATGGTACAGCAGGATCCACTGTAATGAAACGGAGAAGCACCTGAGTCAACGTCAAAAGAAAACAAAAATGCAGGTGACATAACCTAAAATCAATGTATTGGGCGGATCACCTTGAACTTCCCATCAATGTTTTAACAAACTACTTGTGTTGAAAGTGTGAAATTTTATTTCTCCTCCTTGCTGAACATAATTTGTACTCAGCTTTATCTTTTGTCACCTTCATTCACCTGTAAATGTCTCCATGCCGCTGGTATAGCTCCTCCTGGTTAAAGCCGGTTAAAGTCATTCTGCCGTTAAGCTTTTGTTTTTTTTAGCTCCTCGTCGTACAAACTTGTCTTATCCTCTTTCTTTTTATGTGGCTCATTTGTGGGAAATGCTGGTATAAATGCTCCCATCATGGGGTTCAGTAATATTGAAGCACTTTTATAAATACAGTATAACTACACACTCGATATTGGACATATTGGCATCGGATCATCCCTATTTAAAGTCACAGTACCGCCCAAACTACAATGTCTGTGCGATGTTACAAGCTCCATTGAGAGTTTAAGATAGAAACTCTTACCATGTAAAACAAACTGGAGTGGTATTTTGCTGATTGCCTGACTGGTCGTTTTGGTTTCTTGAGCCCCATTAACACGAGTCAATGTAATTGTTTGCTGTGGGAAATCCTCCAGTACCAGCTGCACTGCGTACGGTCCTTCATTGGTGCTGGTGGTTCTGCTGAAGGAGAGAGTGCAGGACTGCACAGAAAAACATTGGTTTAGTCTGAGGAAGCATTTCATGCTGCATAAACCTGCTCAGAGGTGGAAGGTTTTACTGCTTGTCACTCACTGATGACAGGTTGAGGACAGATGGAGGCGCACAAGGGTAACATTCAGACAATGAATCAGATCCAAATCTGCATTCAACTTTGTCTCCATCAGGGTCAAACGCCATCAAGTTGAAATCTCTCTGACAGTTTGAAGGAACCCTGAAAGACAAAAATTACTGGCTGTTATCTTCACTCAACTTTTCATTCTCATCCCAGCTTTTGTCTGTCAGCGTTGACCTGGAACATAAACGTCTTTATGTCTCGCTGAACCTGTCATCCTTCTGGTTTTCTCAAAGGTTCTGGCTTTCTGACGCTCTGATCATGTTACCCTTATTTCTGACTGTTTTATTTTATTTAGGTGTTATCCATCTTTGTCTTTCTTCAAACACATATTTTCATTGTCAGAACAAAACCACATTTTTGGAAATTATCCTCAATAAGATCAAAACATTATCTCAAATTCCAATCAACTGACTGATCTTTGTAGTTGTTGTAAGTCGACTAACAGGTTCCTCAAAGAAGCTTCAGATGAACTTTGGGATAAACAGTAAACATATTTTAAGAGTTTGTTACGTATACTCCTCTTTTTTTTTAAGTTATTCTCAGTTATCTCTGTAAACTTCATCCAAAAAAATGCACACTGCAAAAACAAAAAGTCCTGCCAAGTATTGTTGGTCTAGTGTCTAATAAAAATATTTCACTACACTTGAAATAAGACAAAACTAACTTACAAGTTACTTTTCATCAAGATATAGGAGTATGTTTCCAGTAAATAATTCCTTAAAATTAATAAAGAAGTATTACTTCCATTGACAGATTATCATTACAAAACATTTTTCCTTTGTTGTAATTAAATAATCTCCAATGGAACTAGAACTTTTTCATCAATATTAAGGATTTACTTGCTTAAAACAAGCTCCTTTTGTTTGCTTAAAGGTTACTTGTAAGAAAGTTTTGTCTTATTTCAAGTGCATTAGGATATTTACAAAAATACTTGGTAATATTTATTGTTTTTGGAGAGTTGTGAAGATGCGTACCTCACTGCTGGAATGATGGTGCTCTGAGGGGAAACGTTTGGCTTTCTGGTATCCGATCGTATTCCAGGTTCCACAAAAGTCAAAGCTGCCCAAGCTACAATGTTATTTCGGATGTTTTCTATCCAGTTGCCACCCGTCAACCTTTAGTGGGAAAAAATACCTCATTATATAAAACAAATATGGTAATAAGGCTTCTTCTGAGTTTTGAAAATGATCATATAGCTTTTATAAAAAAGTAGTTTAATGTTCTTGTGCTTTTTCTGACGAACAATTTGCTGTTCCAGACAGAAGTTGATCACAAAAAAGTCTGTTTGCTGATAGAAAAGTAACTAAAGTGTATTTTTTGACTAAAGAAAATGACAGAAAAACCAAAATCAATCAATAACAGCACTATAACTCAAAATATTTCAGTTTATGATGTGAATGATTTACCCTCAAGATATAGGTAAATGTTAAAGCAACTGCAATGCGTGTTTTTGAAAAGCGCCCTTACAGAAACTGGGTTAAAACGCTTGGATAAATAACTGTAGTCATCTTTCCCTCTCGCTGACACCACTCTCCGCTGGGCTCCCTGTCGACCTGCTGCAGTGTGGGATTCAGGCTCCCACAGTAAGGATAGCAGTACCATGCGTCAGAGTTGATGCAGGAGGTGAAGCCCATCTTGTAGCGAAAACTCACCTGCAAAGTTAGAGGTAAGATTGTTAAAATAAACACAACCCCACCTGTAGATGCTAATAAATGGCGTTATTACGTACTGTTATGGATCCATCTGTGTGAATTTGCTTTGGGTAGTAGGTCATCATTGTGCCCAAAAAGTGAGAGGCGTGTGAGCCGCTGAGCAGCAGCAGCAGCACCAAGCGCAGCATCGTGAATGTTGGAGCTCAACAGAAAGAATGTCAAATTAAACGAACAACTCAAAGAACACAGCAGAGAACTGAACCTCGTCTTCTGCCACGCCTTTCTCAGTGACAGTGAGCAGTCAGGTTTGACAAGATGCTTGTCTTCTTTTATCTGAACTGTTTGCATTTTTGGTCAAATTCACCAGATTTTACCCTCAGATGAAGATCTCCAAACATCTGCACCCCGTGGTTTCCTCTTTCCTTTGTTTGGTCCAAAGTTACTGGGAGACAGTAACTTCTGGCAGTCCAAAGTGTTTTTGTCTCTCTTGATGACAAAAACATGTTTGTTTTCCTTTCGGACTCGATCACTGGAACCTTTTGAAGAAGCGTCAGCTCTGAGTTGTGAGAACGGTTTTACCCGGCAGACGTCAGAGAACAATGAAGAGATGGTTTATGGTACTCCACCCAGAAAGGAGCTTTCAGTCTGCGCCACATACCATCCACTCCCCAATGCTCTGCTACAAACACAGCAGAGATCTGAACCAATCGTTACATAATGCTCCAACATTTCACTGTGGTTCTGATACCAACCAGTCCACTTAAAAAACTCACAGACACATTTTTTAATTTGTCTTGTATCCATGAATGTGCATCTTTCTACCTATACTTGTTTTTCTGGAAACTTCCCAGCAGATAAATGTTTTCCTTAAGTTTATTTTTAATTTGTTCAAACTTTTTTACCAGATTTTATTAGGTTTACAAACACATTTGCATAACAATAGCAACTTAATTGAACTTTTTTGATAGTGTATTAAATACATGAATGTGTTTTAATCAGGTGGAGTGTAGGAAAAAGGGGAGGGGGTTCTTAAAGAGACAGAGGCCCAATTTCAAAGTGCTTTTAATGGACGCTACTAAATATCAATAAGCTGGACATTTTTATAAAAGAACCTGGTTAAGTTTTGAATTTTGTTCACAGATAAACTCTTAATGAATTTCTGTTTCTAAACAACATGTTTGTGACCTTTGCAGTTTATCTGACCATTTTCTATTTCCTCTTATGAATATTATCTCACGTTCAGAAAGTTTCCCCAAACCAGGTAACATCCTGGTCCATCATGCAAATCCAGACCAGGACGTTTTCCATGAATGGACCAGAGGTTGTCTGGTGAAGTTTAACTGCATTTGCCTCTGAAAACTTTTGTTTTTTTCTCTGAAGACTTTAACTCTGTCAACATGTTGCCGTCCGTGTTGCTGCTGCTGTTGATCAGCGGTGCTCAGGCTGCTTGTTATGATGCAGTCTTTACCTACTCCTTTGAAAACCTTCAGCCAGGTGATTATCCAGTAAATTGAGCTTCCATATTAACACCGTATTATATTTTATTCTGGTAAAAAAGAAAAAAAAAAAAAAAAAACAAGATGTATTTACGATGAACTCTTCACTGTGAATCTACAGGCAGTCAGAGACTTTAAGGCGAGCTTCAGCTCATGTGAAGAGAAAGACTCTCGGGTTTGTTATGGATGCAAAGATGAGCTGAAAAGACAAGCACTGCCATCAGACGTGGAGCTGCTCAGCAGTGGAGCAGTGAAATTTACAGCAGTTGCCCCCCCTAGTGGCTAAATATGAGAATTAACTTGATCCTGAAATGTGACTTTATATGTGTAGTTTTTCTTTAATCTCTCATCTGCATCAAGGAGTTATAGTTATTTGAATCAATGAAAATGAAAGATTATTATTCTTTTGTTGAATGTGATCAAAAACTGCAAAGCCAGAATACTCTGATAAAAATTGTTCACCAATTGATGCAGGCAATAAAATGTCCCTTGGCCTAATAATAGCATCAAGTCTTAAGGGACAGTTTTTGGATAAATAAATGGTAATGGTATGATACTGAAAGGACAGATTCTTAAAGATCTATAACATTTCACACTGTAACTGGAAAACATAATATCCAACATCCAAAATAAATAAACAAAACAACAGAAACAACAAATAAAATGACTTATAAAGTCTCTCAACAAACTTGTCCTTCAAAAAAAGGTTAGTTGAGACCAAAACCTTATTTGTATCAGAAAGTCTTTTAGTATTCAAAGTAAATAAGTATTGAAAAAGAACAATTTCCTCATGTCATTGTTAATGAACAACTCAGACACCTTCTTTCTCTCCTGCCCCACCTTTTGTAAAACTGATATTTCTCATGACACAGTGTCAGTGAATAATCCATCATAACAAGATATTTGTATTTTTTGATGTCCTCTGTTTGCATGTTTGCTTAAATTCAACATTTTTTATGGCTCCAAGGTACCAAATGTGTCCCAAAGTGCCTGAACCCCCTGGTTTCCTCTTTTCTTTACTAGGTTAGGTTACATGCTGTGAAATCTGCCTTGATGACGCAAACATGTTTGGTTTCCTGTCAGACTCCATCACTGCAAACCTTTTGAAAATGTCAGCTTTAGTAGAACAGCTTCACATGACAGACGCCACAGAAAACAATGAAGACGGAAGTAAAGCGCAGTCGATGTACTCCACCCGTAACAGAGCTTTCAGTCGGTGCCAAGTACCATCTGTAGGCTAAATAAAGGACTCATTATGTTTGTGTTCTCTTCTGTAAAACTGACTTTAAAAATATTTATCATCAGTGCTCATAGGTTTGTTTTTAATTATTGGATCAGGCGCTAACACTTAAAAACTTAAGAATGTTTTTGTCATAACTAGGACAGGTCCAATAAGTAACGGTTTGAAGTTCACCACCTTGTTAATGTTAATAATATTAACATAAAGAAAAACATGATCTTAATCAGTGAGAATGCTGAAAGCATTTTCACTGATTGCTTACGTAACCTAGTAACTGCAGGATTACTAACACCTGACTTCAGTTAATTGCTGCTCCTCTCCAGACTGGCCTGGCATTTGTGAAACCAGTTCAATGAGATTCTCTGACATACCTGAGTCAACCTTGGCTTTCCTCTCTCATCCTGGATTATTGAAATCTAATTTTGTGAAAACCTTCACGTGCCGTCTGCAGTGGTTTGGCTACAGCCTCATTTATCATCTGCATGAATTACTTGTATTTTCCTGACTGTCCATTAAGTGTAGCTGTTGGTGTAACATTTGCTCTTCTTACAGACTGATGATTGTAAGAAGCTGCAGGACAGATTGTATTGCTGAGATACAATCAGTAATATTCAGAAGCGTATCGCTGTCAAAGAGGACAATAATTATATTATGTATATTGTAAATATTTTACTCCTGTTTGTAAATCAAACTTTATTTGTGAATGTCACTTCTCCAAGGAAACCGACTGGGATAGGATGTCAGACTGCAGGAGAAAGCTTGTCAAGTTCAAATGTATTGGATCTCTACAGGTAGCATTTACATTGACAACACAAGCATAGGAGTTTTGTGTTAAATACATTTATTTCTAATGAGTTTTGACAGTGGAGAAAAATGTCACACATATAAAGAAAATGTTCTGAAACACGTACAGAAAGTTACTAATCCTGATGTTCCTCCCAACTCCAATTGTTCCCACAGCTCAACACTTTACCTGCTTGTTTTCACTTTGTCTCTGGGACTCACATTGTTTGGACTCAGACCTTTAAATCTGGATATTTTTTGCATTGTGTCTGTCTCTCTCTGCACATTATTTTGTTGGACGTCTTCCAGCTTTCCCTTTCTTCAAACTCATTTCTTTTCGCCCTCAGGACAGAAGCTTTGTGTTTGCCAACATCACAACCTGGGAGTTCACCTGTTTTTGGGGTTGGGTTACATAAAACCAAACGAGGCCAGAAATGTTTTACATTCCAGCTTAGTGTCTCTCGTGCGTTTCAGCAACAAGGAAGTTCAAAGTGCTTTACATCATGAAAACATAAAAACATAAACACACCATGCAGTCAACAATTATGAAAACCAGTAACAGACAATGCATGTGCATCGTTAGCATCATCAATACACATCAAATATGTTGATCAATGTCACAGTTTTTATGGTTTGAAAGCCTGAACAGTGTCTTGATTTAAAGGAACTCAATGTTTGGTTCTGGGGATGCAGAACAGAACCAGAACCAGAAGACCTGAGAGGTCTGGAAGGTTTCTATGACAACAGCATAAAAGAAATTATAAAGGTTGACTGATGGTTTTGGATAAAAATCACCCTCCCCCAAAAAAGATATTCATGATTTCTGAACATATATTTCCCTTGATAGATCAGTTAGTTCTTCATTATGTTCCTCTAGGGCCTCGGTGTTGTGACGACCACTTGACCGCTGCTCAGGAGGCGAAGACTTATGGTTGAAGGCAGCCCGTTGTTAACCAGAGTGTTTTTAATCTGCAGAAGAAAAGACAGGTTGTTAAGATGAATGATTGCTTGAGACACTTAAGACTTTACAGGATAATCAGCCCAAACTGTTTGGCTGAAACTGCTTCTTTATCATTTGTAGTCAACAGGTTTACTGACCAGAGCTAAGATGGCATCAGAGTCGTCCTCCATTGACAAGGTGGTAGAGATCTTCATTTTCAGAGCGGTAATATATGGTGGACCTGTAAACACGAAGCCAGATTTACATTAACCTCAGGCATGAAGAAAACAACTGATGCACTTTAAAACATGATGAATAAGAGAGAAATTTACTCACCGTTTCCAACCGTCACGATAACACACCGAAGGTCAGAGTGCAACAAAGTAGAAACGTAACTGTGGAAGTAATTTAAAACAAAAGTTTTATTACTAGATTGTATACAAAGTTGAACAGTGATTCCATATGAGACCATATGAGAAAACACAAATATTCCTACAATTACAGCTGCAAAGATCAAAACCTTTTTGTCATAAATGCTAATATTAATTATGACAAAGTATTAACTAACTAACTGTATGGACCTTCTTCATTAAGACTGGTATCAATTAGTAAACCGTTTGGTTTACAAAACCATACGGTGTGGTAAACCAAACCAAAACATTGCTGGTTTGTAGTAAGTATTAAGGAGTGTTGGTTGGTTTTATATAACATGTCATGTCAGTTGAATTAAATTAAAACCTATATTATCTACATAGTGGAAGGTCTTTGAATTGAAAGATGATTGCTCTGGTAAATATGAAGATACATTGAAACCCACTGATCAGCCCAGTTAAATACTGGGATTAGCCAATTAACACTATAAGAAAATTATATAGCTTTACTTTATCAATGCTCTTCAGTGTAGATGGTGTTACTAGGTAAAGAAGACACAAAGTTAGCTGGTTTCAGTATTAGTTAAATATTTTAAGGCCCTTGAAAGGAGGTTGTTTTCTGCTGTTCATTCTGGATGCTAGCATAGCAATGAGGCTAAACCTCATTATAATCACATGAATCTGGTTTGTACCTTACTTACATCCTCAGCCTGTAGCGGAGGAAATGCTGGGTTTGGAGATATTCCCAATGCAAGTCTGTCCATCAGACATCACTAATATAATATAATTGAAATATTAATGACCTTATTTATTCCACTTATGATGATTTGTGGAAAATGACTTACTCCTGAAAAGGAGTAAGTATTAAGGATTAAATAACTAATACATTAGCATTTTAACATGGTGTAAAGTTTATCACAAGACACTGACTTTGCCTGGACAGCAAAACAGATGGGGTGGCTCTGTCCATCTTCACTGGCAGATGGAGTCCAGGTCAGAGAGAAGCTTCCCGATCCTAATGAAGTCTTCACCGCGTTGTAAGGTCCGCTGTACCGGAGGTCGGTGATGCTTTTAACAAACAGAATACAAACAGATTGGTTAGGTCTCTTCAGCTCTTATTCTACATAATATAAAGAGTCAGATGAATTTCCTTGTCTGTGGTTTTCTCAGACTTAACACGAGAGGGATCGTCACATACATTTCTTTTGTTTTCGTGAACTTCATGCTTCTGTTTTGCAGTGATGTGACAGAACATGTAGAACCGAATTCCTGACTCTGGGTAAAACTTGCCAAGCTTGTATCCGGTTTGGAAAGTTTTGTAAGTTTCATTAACTGGAAGTTTGGAAGGAAGCCAATAACCTAGAAGAACTTCGAAGCAACTACAGATTATAATTAGACTTTAGTTTTTATGCTTTCATTCATTTAGGGATTAGCAGAATAAAGTTTAGCAAAACAAAAGAAGGACTTAGTTTTTGGGTTGAGTACTTTGCTTTCTTCATTGTCTTACTCTAGCAGCAGTAGGTTATTGATGAAAAGTCTAAGCAAGAAAATGTCTAAAAGTATACTCATATAATAACCACGTTTATTCATCAAACATCTAGAATTCAAACTTTGCTCATCAGTGAACCTCTTGAAATGCGTTTTGATTTCACTTACACAGACTGAGTCGCCTCAGCGCTGATGTTTATTACCACAGCTCGACCAGGGGGGGTGTAGAGCTGAGCTCTGTTTTCTGGAGTGGGAGGCAGAAATCTGGGCAGATAGGCGCCTTCTGCACA
>CAEFZY010048419.1:0-13980 GCA_903066815.1 Brachyrhaphis roseni | reverse complement strand
TATCTATCTATCTATCTATCTATCTATCTATCTATCTATCTATCTATCTATCTATCTATCTATCTATCTATCTATCTGTTTAATCAGTTGCTCAATAACTGATTCTGCCATCCTTTTCACCCTCCTATCAAGGATTTTTGTTAACTGAGTCTTTTACATCAACGGTGAGGAATCTAGGCTCAGTCTTCTTTGCAGAAGCAGTTTCATGAGTGAACATTCTGCCAAGGTCATGTCATGGTGGCATCTCAATCAGATTTAAATCTGGACTTTAACTAAGCCACTCCATAACTTTCTTTTTTTTCCCCCAGCAATTCAGATGTAATTTTTTAGGTATAAATCTGCTCACAACCAAAGTGGGGTTGAGCTTAAATTCTTGAACAATATATTGTCATTCAGGGTTTTATGCCAGAGCCTAGAATTTCTGGTTTTATCTATTGCGTTCAGTTGTGTCAAGTTGGCTAATCTGGAAGTAGCAAAGCAAGTTTAATCCATCATATTGCCATTACCATGTTTAGTTTTTAGTATAATATTTAGTGTGTCAGATGCTGTGTTAATTTTATGTCATATAGAATTAACACTTTTTACAAATTGTAATTTTTCTCTGGTCAGTGACCAGAATATGTTTCCAAAACTCTTGGGCTCATCAAAAAAAATCTGGTTAGTGCTAAACAGGCTTGTGTTCTTTCTTATCTAGTTCTCACGAACTCTTGAAATAACTTTGCAGGGGGTAGCAAGAAAAGATACACCATGTTTCCTTTTTTTTTTTTTTTTTCAGATAATGGCTCTGCCGTTGGTCCCAACAGATTTGGAAAGGCTTTCACCAAGATGTCGATTATTTCTTTTCTCATCTGTTCTAAAACCTGTTTGCACTAAACTATGACCTGTTCCGTCTTGAAATATTTTAGCATACATTATGTTTTCAGATAGGTCCTCCTTAATTTATTCTTACGTTGTAAAAAAAAAAAAAAAAAAGGATTAGTGACAGTTAATTCATAATTTAACATTGGGCAATTATATCTCATTGTCTCATATGTTACATTGGTCCACGTTGGTTATGAAAGGTTTATTATTTGTTTCCTTTTTTAGATTGAATTTGGTTTGAAAAGGACATTTTGAGGACAAATGCAAACATAGATCTATAAACTATGTGAACTTTCTTTGACCTATAATGAAAGGGAAGTAAGATGGAGACTTGGATGAGCCAGCATGTGTTTAAAATGTGTCTCTTTAGTTGTACACTGAAGCCTAAATGAAGAGGGTGTCTGTTGGCTGCAACACCAAAAGACCATCATAAACCAATAAACACCCCCTCACACACAGAGAGAGTTGGGGGAGAAGGCATGCAGCTTTTGTCTCTCCATGGGAGAGCAGGCTTTGGATGGAGGCTGGAGGAAGGTTTACAGCTGGGGAACAGGACTTGTAAATTTCATGAATCTCTAACCCTGCTAGCTACTTTAGAGTACTATATTATATTTTATACACTACACAGCAAATTGTGGAGTGTATATGTTACACTGTAAGAGTAAAGTTTACACCAAACTCAGTGATCATTTGGGTCCAAATTCCCAGTGTTGAAAGAACACTGGAGTTAAAAAAAAATAACACCAGAATAGTGTACAATTCTAACACTTTGAGAGTATAAATTAACTCTTTCACTGATGTCATTTGACTCTTTCAAGACTTATAGAGCATAAAAATTAACTCTGTTAGAGTGTCTAAACTATAAAATATGGAGTACAATGTACCATGGAAAAGAGAGTTTATCCATCACCAAAACAAAGTTAAGAGTTGATTTTTGACACTTGTGCCTTTGTGTACTATAGCTTTAACTGCTCTCTTACAAAGATACATTAGGAACATTAACTCTTGCATTAAAAATAATTACACATGAATGAGCAAACAGAAAGTCCAAATATACTTTATTTTAGTTTGCAGCATTATATTAAAACGTTTCAAGTATACAGTATCTGAAGCAAATTAAAGGACATCTTTAATATAAACATCTCATTTTAAATGCCAGAATTGTCTAAACTTGTAGCATTGGACTGCACAATAGTCATTAGCGTTTGTGAACAAAGACAAACCCAATTAATAAAATGTGAAAGCGTAAAAAAGACATGCTTCAAAATGGTACAGTATTGTGTAATTTTTTCTACAACATAAACAACTAAGTTTTTCAAACAAGTTAATGTGAAAAAAGGCCATTTAAAAACCTACAAGAACAAATCCTGTCTCAATATCTTCTTCTACAACATCATGTACACAAGAACCACATAAATATAATTCCTCTCAAAACCGTATGTTGTCTTAGGGTCAAAATTGCAACTGGTCAACCCTCAGCAGAGAAGCATTAAACTAATTTTCCTTGACCACAAAGTAGGAGTGAAAATGCTAGTCAAATCCAAGAGTTTCAAAGTGTCTGACACCAAAAAAATAATTCCCAGCAAAAAAAACAATGTCACCTATTTCACAAAATATTAACATTCCATCTTCAAACTTGGAACACACAATGAGACCAGGACAATACTCCATGCCATCACATGCAACCCAAGACACCACATCAATGTCACAGTTCATGTCAGTATGAATATTTTCTGCCACAATGTCCCCATTTGTTAACTCATTTTCTCACTGTCTTCAAATGTCCATATGAAGAGTTTGTCAGAGGCTGAAATTTAAGACTTAGTTTGCTCGAGTTGACGATCCACTACAATGTAGTAGTCATTGATGGTGCGATGCAATGTTCCAACCGCTAAAACGTAGGGCTGCCTCCCCTGGACTGAACTTGTCATCTCTTGCAGGCTGCGCCATGACAAAGACATTTTTCAGTGGAACAAAATTAAATCAAATAAAATCTTTCCAACTTCATAGTAACACACTTTACTAAAGGTTGGGTCCACTTACTTTGTAAAACTGGACAACATGGTTCAGAGCTTCTCAAACGGATCTTCACAACCCTAAAAGAAAGTGTCTGCATGAAGACTGCTCTGCAGATTCTAAGGAGAAAACAGCAACACAAAGAGACAGTGGAACACCATTAAATAATCTGTGCCTATAATAATAGCTGTGATGTTATTGAAGCATAAAAACAAAAAAACTTTGAACTTTCTTTGCTTCAATAGTTTTAGCTATATTAAATATTATAATATTAATTTTATAGTTCTACTATTACCTTTGACTGAAAGGCAACTGTGATTGTCTGGACAAAGTTGGATTCCTCCTCCAAGATGTCACTGATCTCTTCAACCTCCGACCCAGTTCCATTCACAAGATATACATTTGTTTCTTCAGGGATGTTAAGCTTCTCAAATACATAATAATACAGCAGGTCAAATTAAATGAACCAACAAAACATTACCTTGTCTCAAAAATGTTGAATATGAGGCTCCATTGAGCTTGATGTAGCATTTCTGTCCTGCATATTGGACTTTAGAGAGCACCATCACAAATATCTGGAAAAAAAGTTCAACATAACTTAAACATTGAGCTGGTCATGCTTGCAGCATTGTCACCTCCAAACATCCCCCCCTCCCCCGCCACCTGGTATGGGTGTATATAGAATAAACAGACAGTTGTGTTTACGTACATTATCTCCTAGGGAATTTACATACACTTTGCTAATACTATTGTTTATGTAACCTGCTAATTTGTAAGGGCTAAACTATTAAATTGTTTTGGCAAGCCAAGCAGAAAAAATAACCAAGACTGCAGGGTTTGAATTTACACCCTGCCAGCACCCATAGTTACTGTTTGAACTCAGAAAAATTACTAATTTAATTCAACCAGAACATCTTTAGCAACAAGTACAACTGATTGTGATATTAAAAGCACTTTTGAGTAGTTTCTGTTTGCTATGCTGTCACTTTAGAGATCCATTAAGTAGTAAGAGGAGTTTTAGTTATTGCTTACATTTGCTCTGTATATTGTTGAAAAATCTGGGTGCTATGTTTTCAAAATTATCCTTAGGCAATAATAATAAAACAAAACATCTGTAAGATAAGCAAAGAAATGTCTTACTGAGTCAAACAATAAGACCACATGATGGATGTACAGGGTGTTTTAACAACAAAATAGGGTTTTATCAGAAATTGTAAGTTTTGACTGAATTGTTGCAAACTGAAAACATTCTGAAGTATCGTGGTAAGTGTTTGAATGTGATGAAGAACTAGCCGATAATTTCTTAATTTTGCTTAAACAGTATAAAAAAACTGCAAATGCGAAAGCGTTCTTAACTACACCCATAAGAAAAACTGGAAACATAAAATTATAAAGAGAAGTAACAAACAGCCTGGAAATGCTAATCATACTGTGGATCAGCCTCGTTCTGTGTAAAGACAAACAGGAACCACAACGGCATTGCAAACTCCTAATGGATGCATGATGAGGCCCCCAGTGAATGCATTTGTCATCTCTTTGTGTGTGTGTGTGTGTATATGTGTGGGGGTGTGTGTGTGTGTGTGTATGTAGAGGGAATTATGATTTCTTTTGGTGTTGCAGCCAGACTGACGCCCTTTTCCTTTAAGCTCCACTGTACAGCAGCAGAGACACGACTGAGGAGACATATTTGAGCCACATGCTTTACTCATCCGAGTCTTTCTCAACGTCTCATTCTGTTCTGTATTCATCTTTTGAGTTTTTTTTAAAGGGTGAAAATATAAGAGAGGTTCCCATTCCTGTCTCATCCAAGTTTTTAATTTAAACAAATTAATTACTGTTGCTCTCTTTCTCTGTAAAAAAAAAAAAGAAAAGAAAAAATTAAAAAAGGAAGCAGAAACCAAAACAGTCAGAATGGCGTAAGGTCTTAAATTTAATATGAATCTATGATGAGCAATGCCAGTGCACAAAGCATGAAATACAATGCAGAGAGAAGAGGGGAGGAAAACATACAAGAAGAAAAGAAAACTAAAGTAGGAGTTTGTGTGCTCATTAAAAACGATTCTTACTGTGACCACATGGTTTAGATTATATGGATTAATTTCAAGATCACTGGCCACATTAATCCACAGTAAATCTCAACATACTCATTTTGTCAGGAGAGCAAAAACTAAGACAGTAACCAACACAAAGTCTTTAAAGGTTAAGAAACTACAGTAAAAAATGAGTGTTTAAATCAATTTTGTTTAGCATTACTTCATCTTTAGCATATATTTTCCTCTCCTCTTTTCCAAAACACTAACAGTCTAACTCATTACTGATCACTATCAAATAAATTCACAATAAAAGACACACAAAACTCATCAGACTAACATCAAACTATATAATTCAGACAGCACAACATGGATAACAAAAAAAAATCCATATTACAGCAAGACTTTGTTTCAAAAAAAAATTATATTCAACATATTTGACTTATTTCATCATGAAACACAAGGTTACTTGCTTTGTGTACAATAAATTAGAAATGTTTCATGTTAAGACATTTTAATTATTTTTCTAGCAATATTTCCAGCAAGCAATGCCTTTAGATAGATTTACCACCACAAAATACGGCAACAAAATAACCTGTTCAAAATGACTCGAGGCATGCACAAACCATGTAAACATTTTCTCTCATAAATGGAGGTTGTGATGCTGCTTATTTTAAAATTTGTAGCTCTTGTCTGGATAGGACTGTTCTACTTGACCAGGTTACACTCCTCCACACTCACACACATTTACACACACTCACCCAAACCCACCTGTTCATGGCCCAGCCCCGTGTAAACACCTGAGCTCACACTCTCACTCACCTACAATCACCTGCTGACGCTCAGCTCACCACCCTACGTCCCCCTTACCCTTCACCACACATACACAAACGCTGTCATAAACTCACTCACACTTATCTGCTCATAAGCACACTTACCAGCATTCACCTGCACTCACACAATGACTAACACTCCACTCACACAAGACTTTCCCAAACACAAACTAGATGCCATTCATGTCCACATTTCACACAACAGCACAGAGACAGAAAGGCTGGCCAACATGGCCACCACCAGTTTTTGATTAAAACATAATAATCATAAATGTTTAGAAGATATCCTCAAATGGCAATGGTCAGAACTATCACGTTAAAACAGCAGCAGAAACAAACAGGAAATCAATCCTAAGTATTATGGTAGTTATAGAAACATGTTCAGGAGTTAAGCATCAGTGAATGATGCCAAATCATTCAAGCAGTCATTACTTACAGGAGTTGAAAGCCCTTCTGCAGCAAACTTCCTGAAATAACAAAAACCTTGCATAGCAGACACTAAATATTTTGTAAGTAGAAAAATAGAGAGAATTTCTTTTAAAATGCAACTTGACAGCACAGTGAATAAAATCTGGACTATGGTAATATGTTATTTTCCTTCTGCTGACCGATGATCTGTGTATACTGCACATGCCCTCTTGTTGTTTGAGCGCATGTGCAGCTCTTGTTGGAACTCTTGTTGTTTAGAAAGCCGTCAAATCTATAAATGTCCTTGTTTTAGGAATTTCAGGACTGGTGAGAAACTGGTTTTCCAAAGCTGGCGCCTGTCTCCAGCGGTCACAGGCCAAGAAGCAGGTCACTCCCTGGACAGGTCAGTTCAGGGTGAGTGTTTTCACAAACACATCTTTTGTTCGAAATATAATGGAATTGTCTTTTCTTGAATTTGTGGATTTGTACAGTTTAAATTAAACAAAATGTAAAACAATTGTACAACTTTACAAGGTCATTATTATTTATACGGTAGCAATACATCTCAGGAATAAAGGTCTGTGGGTGGTCTTCCATTTTTGGATACAGTTTCATCACTTCTATATTCTTCTGATGGCATCATGTATCAAAAATAAGGAATAGCACGGTTTGAAATAAAGAAAGCTTCTGTTTTTCTGTTAGCAATCTACTTCTGTCTTTTACTTAATTATTAAAATGTTTACCAGCTTCTTTCCTTTTCTTATGGCTTCAAATACGTATGTTTGTTTACCATGAGACTAGTGATGCCTACATTCTATATAGTTTGTCCAACCCTTTTTAGGGATGAAGTCGCTTTCTGAGGGTGAAGGTATTACAGGAAGTGAACACTGATCTTCTTTCAGATGTTGGTGGTTCTATAAACTCTGGTCCAAGCCAATGGACTTCCCACATCCTTAACTATATCTATGTGTTCATGTATTTAAGAAATAGATTCAAACTCAGTTCACTGATTTCATTAAAAGCTCTGTATGAAGCTGACTTCTTGCATATTTTGAATACTGTTTCAAAACCTCCTGGTTTATCATTGGAAGAGACTGACTGATGGAAATAAAGGTTGGTGTACATGTCTGTTCAGAAAGGCCATTGTATTCTGGTTATACAAAAAAGGTGCTTCATGATGGATTAACTATATGGTAGGCTATGAATCTGTATGGGTGTGTGTGTGTGTGTGTGTGTGTAAGAGAGACAGAGAGAGGGATAGAGAGAGAGAAAGTGGTGAGTGATCATTTGTAATGTGTTCTTTAGTCCCACTACTCCTTGGTCTGGTCTTTGCTCTGTTTCTTCATTTTCATTCTCCGGTTCTGGAACCAAATCTTAACCTGCCTCTCTGTCAGGTTCAATGCGCGGGCCACCTCATGCCTCCGGTCTCTCGTGAGATACATGTTGAACAAAAATTCTTTTTCAAGCTCTAGGGTCTGGTATTTCGTGTATGGACACCTCTTCTTCCTGGAGGAGCGTGCATGAAGCCAGTTGGCTGATGGGTCATCTGTAGGAACACAGTGAGAAGAGACAAAGGAATGTGACAATGTATGTGAAAAGGGAGTGGGGGAGGAAAAGGTATGTCTGCTACATCTAGTGCCAGACAAACACAAAACCAAAATGTTAACATGTTGGATAAGTGAGCGATTGCAGTCTGATTTCATTAATCATGATTTCATCATTGCAAGAAATAGCTGAAGCCGAAAAAATGAGCTGGGAAGCTACCCAATTACAGAACTATAGTCATGACCATGAAAAACTCTCCCATCAAGAGTTTTTTATGCTCTTGATGGAAGTCAGGCGTTTGCTTCAACATTCGAAACACACAATTCTGATATTCAACACATAAAAATGTCACAGAGTAGAAGGACAAGATTGTGGTTCAACAGATAAATAGATGTTATGACTAAAAATATTTCAAAATCAAAAAGATTATTTCCCTTGATGATTACAAGCACACAAAAGCACATCCACATAAATGCACAGAGGCATACACACACGCACACACACCCACAAACACAAGGAAGATGAATTACAGCTCTGTAAAGCTTTCATTATCATTCTTTCTCTTCTGGGACTATGAAGCTCATGTTACGGAAGTCACTGCATTACCTCTGATCGTTCCTTTAGGAAGCAGAAAAATATCTCTCGAAGAAGATATTTGAATGTATGATGTTAATGTTTGGTTTTTATTAAATGGTGCATCTTTCACGTTTGCCTTAAGAAAACCTAACAGAAACAGCTAAAATAGCAGTTTTTTAAATCCTAACTATCAGAAAAACAAATTCCATTATTTTAGTTAGGACAAAATTAAGATTACGTTTGCCTTTTAAATTAAATGAAACAGCATGAGACTTATATAGCGCTTTTCAACCTTCATAAATGTATAGCATCTTTCAAAACCCTCAAAGGATTCTCAAAGATGCTATACAATAAAATAAAAATGTATTTTATGTAATTTAGTTCTCTTGCGTCTTTTTGGAACCTCTAAAGCGCCGAGACATTAAAAAACAAAAGTGAATGTAGATCATGTGTTGCTTTGTGGTAACATGGATGTGAAATACTAAATCACATTGTGTGGTACATAATTAGGGCCTTTGAATTGAATATTCCTATTTTTGAAAGGGGAGAAAACCAACACTTACTTTCTTTCTCAACATTATTTTCCCTCACGATGTGGCCTGCCTTGTTTTTCACAACAAACTATGAAATCCTCATCCTCGGTATTTTTATTGCTTTCAGATCGATGCAATTAGTCAAGACTTGTTTTTCACATATTGGCCTTCTTTAGGGCTTGGAAACATCTGTTCTCCTGTAAAGAAATGTTTACAATGAAACTTCTCACCTGAATTCTGAAAAAAAATGCTTCTACATTGTTTTAATTCTTGAGATTTTCCCTGAATTTACAGCTGGTGAAAAGTATTGGTATATTTGTAAATGTAGTTAATTATTATACTGATGTCTAAAGAGAAGAAAAAAAATCTTTTCAGTACGGGACAGGACAATTCTTGTGGATTTGGGCGGAAATGCAAAAGCCTTGACTGTAATTGTTGCAGTCTAAAAGCACTAAAACTTAAGAACGTAATTTTTTTTTTTTTTTTCTGAATACCTACTATAGCTTAATCTCGGATTTGACTTGATGTGTCATCAATTTTTACCCAATCTTCATCAGACTTTCAGCAATCAACTGGTTATTGACTCAGTAAAGCTCAAAGCTAAATTATTTCTCTGTGTGGAAGACTTTTGGATCTTCAGTGTTCAAGTAATAATGATAATAAAACTAATACTAATACTAATACTGCAACTACTACTACTACTACTACTAATAATAATAATAATAATAATAATAATAATAATAATAATAAGTGACTTTTTCATGTGCATTTCATTTTAAGAAATGTTTTTATTTTAATAGTCTAATGTGCCAAATAAGGAGGAGACATGTTTTATATTTTAAATGTTAAAATTAGATAAACAGTGGAACTTGCAGTGTTGAAACAGGACTAATAGACCAGCATAGTGCTGTAGCATCAGACCTGTTTGGATCTGAATGATAGGTGCCCTATTCTCTATTCTTCCTGTAACCAACAGCTTCTGTCACAGAACATGTCCTCAATACCCTCTGGAATCCATTTTCTCCAGCATGTACAGAGTGTCCAACATGGCCAGCCAGCAAAAGATCGATTACATTTCAGAGCAAAATATAATTTTTGCAAAAGAGACAAGTATGTATATGTGTATTGGTGGAGATTGGGTGGGGGTTGTGCAGTACTTCTACGAAGCTGTAAAGTGGGTCCTTTGCGTGCCTTGGGTGTATTATCACCTTGAGAGTCATTCATTACTATTGGAGCAAGGCCACGACCATGGTTGTCACCAAAGATGACAAATGGGGGTGGAGGAGAGTGAAAGGTGTGCTTGTGTGAGTCTGAGAAAGTGTGTGTAGTATGTGTTTGAGTTGTATCTATACCATTCAACCCGTGCATTAGCCAGGTAATGTGTGGTTTGTCCACATAGAAGAGAAGATGGACACTCATGTACAGTGATGAATAATGCTGTTGTGTAATAGTTACCTACCACTGACTAGGTAACCATGTGATGTGTGGTCTCATTGATGTTTACATGGAAACAGAAAAAAAAATGTCAACAACTCGGGCCGTTTTCTTCTACTTTTGCAATTTTCTTTTAATAGTTCCAGAAATTGACCCCTCTTTTATCCCAAAGGCACAGTGTTACATCTCCAAGTCGTATTTTATTTCCCTGTCCCTGTGCCCCATCTCTCCCCTTCACCAACAGTAACATACCAATTAATGGGGTTGTTCATCCAGCGTTAACATAATTCACTTTGGGGTAATAACTGTGTGAGTTTACCCAGCAGCAGCACAAGGACTGAAGTGTGATTTGGTAGTTTATCCTGGGCGGCTGCCCAGCTCCCATAACGCAAAGAAAACTCTGTAGCTGGAAAGAGACTTTATTTAACATTTTGTGACAACCATCCTGTTGTCAACATATATTATGCATATAATATTTCACTCCTTTTACTTACTGAAAAGTGAATAAGACATGCATTCAAACAGTCCAAGTTAAAAGGTTACTGTATCTGTCACGCTGTCTTCTTCAGACTCTTGTCTTCAAATTAAAGATTGTGGCCCTGGAATCTTTCCTCTGCTGAAACCAAATATTTTAGAAGCAGGAAGTTTTGCGGTGTTGTTGAGTCTAAGTTGAGTCGATATCCTGAAATAAAGACTTTGCATATCTACAACTTTCCAAATACTTGACATAAATAAAAAATCATTTTTCATTCGTATTTAAGGTTGTTTAATTCTTTTTTTATTTTTTTATGTAACATGATCATTTAAAACTTTGAATGATTTTAACCCATTTATTCCGACCACATAAGCTTACACAATGTTGGACTGAAATTAAATTAAATGTCATATGGCTATTATTTTTTTTTTAAACATTACTATTTGGAGATCGTTCTTAATGCAACAATGTGATTCTATTGTTTTCTCAGACATCAGAAATGAAAACTATTTCAGTCAGCCTTCTGTTCTTTTCTGCGACTTTATCAGAAACTAGATTATAATCTTTTCTTAAATTTTCAACATGAAGAAGCGACCAACCATGATCCCAACAAGTCACTATGATGTATTCAGCATCCTCTGTCAATGTCCCACTTCTTGTTTTAATAATAATAATAATAATAATAATAATAATAATAATAATAATAATAATAATAATAATACATTTTATTTATAATGCACTTAATATTCCAAAGAATCCCAAAGTGTTTTGTCAGACCAACTACACCAGCTTTTAACGCCAGAACAGCAAGAGCTTCATGTATCCTGACATTCGCATCATTCTGGTCACATTTTTAAAGTTTGTTGTTTTATTTATTAAATTCTAATGAAATCGTCTACACATTAATATGTTCTTTTTATTATTATTATTATTATTATTATTATTATTATTATTATTATTATTATTATTATTATTATTATTATTTCAACTGAAATGAATTAGACTGATGACTTGTGTATTTTTACCATCAGATTCTTGGTGCTTACTGAAAAACAAATCTACTGCAGAACACAAGATTTAATAATAAAAAAATACGCTTTAAAATAGCAGATAGTTCCCTCCATTATCAGTGAAGACAGATAAACCTTCCCAATCAGCAGTTCGGTCTGGATCTCTGTGTCGGGGGGTGGGGCGGAAGTCTAATAATTCATCCTGGAGCCTGCAGGGCCCTGAACGGCTCTCTGCCTTGATGTATCGCTCGCTAACGTGCTGTAATAGTGGCTGCATTTGGCTGTATCCGTGTGTGTGTGTGTGTGTGTGTGTGTGTGTGTGTGTGTGTGTACGTTAGCAGTGCTTTGATAAATTGTGCTCAGTTTTTATTTCTGCCTCTTTGAGACAGAGTTCTGTTTTAGTGGAAAGCGCAGCATGTTCTGATGGAGAGAACGAGACCGAGGTGTGCACGTCCAAAGAATACACTTAAAATAAATGATGAAATATTGGAGAGGATTTTTAACTGAAATAACATCAATATTCGACGATAATTACAGGATTGTGTTTAGTAAGACAGGAGAGAACTGGACTGGATTTAAAGTCTCTTAATTCAACTCAAGCCAATTATTATCTTCCTTTAGCTATAGTCAAAATTTGCGGCGAAAAATAATTACAAACAAGACCATGACTATTTTCCAGTTGACTTCGGTGTATTATACAGCTTTCTGCCCGGTTCCAGGATCCTTCACGGTCCGTTATAAACATTAAGAAAACTAAATAGTTGCACAGCTAAAAAAAAAAAAAAAATCAAACATCAGACAGGATTGTTAAAAAGGACGATACGAAGGTTCAGAGTCAAACTGGTTGTAAACCGAGCCAATAAAATGTAAAAGCTAAAACAGACTGGAGAACAAATCCTGTCATAGAAACAAACAAACATTCTCACTTTAAAAGTGTTCATGTTAAAATCAGTCAAACAAATGTGTCTGTGCTTGGCTTGTATTTTTGCCAAAATGCACACAATATATAATTGTGAGCATTTTTATAAGAACTCCCTTTATCTTTATTCTCTTTATTCCCAGCCAGTCTGTAATCTCTGTTTGCAACACTTGAAATGCCTCCTGCTGTCTAACCTGAACTCTCCCTGTGATCTCTGAGAGCAGAGGATCAGTTTGATCTTCTTTTGAGGGAAGAAGGTGCTAAAAATGAATGCAAAACATGGTTTAATGTTTTTGAAAGAGGAATCAATTTTTACGCAAACATACTTAGGTTTTCAGAGACTCTTATATGGATTTTAAATGTTAATAAATACACACACACACATATATATATGTGTGTGCGTGTATATATATATATATATATATATATAAACGATGGGGGGTGGGAACACTTTCCGGCTCTTTGTTCTTGTTTTATGGCGGCATTAAAGTATTTACTGTCTCCCATGCAGTTCTCCCTCGCATCATTTCCTGCGTTCATTACTTACTTTGATCCGCGCTGTCCTTGTCTTTACTCCCTTCACAGACATCCTTACTTTCTTCAAATCCTGATCCCTGAATGGAAGTCGGATGGAGATTCAGCTCGCGTTCCGCCGTGGAAATCGATTCTAGAATGTATGTGGTAGTCTCGTGTTGTCCGCTGATTTTGATGGGAAGCTCCCCGCCTTGATGGCTGAGCTGGGGTTCCAGTTTGACCTGCCCCGTTTGGCTCTGGCCCGGGAAAGACTCGGAGTCTCGCGGAGTGCAGTCCAGCCATGAGCGGATGTATCTTGCGTCTGCGGCACCTGCGGCGACATGCTGGCCCGGGATGTAGGGGTGGTAGACTGCAGGGAGACCACTAGATCCGTGGTGCGGGCTGAAGGGGCCCCAGGGTGATGAAAAGACCGGACCTTTGGGCTGGAAGCTGCAGGACGGATATGCGTCGGAGTGAGCGTGCTCGGAGTGCGCGGCTCCATCGGTCTCAGCGGAGGTGGAAACGGGAAACTGGACGCTGGAGAAGCGAGGCGCGCCTGAGAGTTCGTCGCTATTATGACTTATGATGGAGTCCACGTAATAGTTGCTCAAAGTCCCAGAAATGGACATTCTTGGACATTATCTAGAATACGCGGCAAGTTTACTTCATGCAGAACAAAAGCAGAGACATTAAGATAATTTTGCCACTCTCTTATTTCCCCACTCCCTTCTGCAGATTACTTTCAGAGCGCTCTCTCTCTCTCTCTCTCTCTCTCTCTCTCTCTCTCTCTCTCTCTCTCTCTCTCTCTCTCTCTCTCTCCCCCCCCC
>CAEFZY010048405.1:0-11687 GCA_903066815.1 Brachyrhaphis roseni | reverse complement strand
CGACTTGGACGTAACGAGTAACGCGACGGTTTTGTAGAAATGTAGTGAAGTAGAAAGTACAGATACTTACTGTAAAACGTAGTGGAGTAAAAGTCGAAAGTATCCATTATTAAATCTACTTAAGTAAAGTACAGATACACGAAAATTGTACTTAAGTACAGTGACGAAGTATTTGTACTTCGTTACTTTACACCACTGCTCAAAAGTTCCTTAGACTGAAAAGAGTGATAAAGTATTAGCACACCTTTTCATGTTTTTTCAATTAAATACAATGTTACACTTTACAGTGAACTTAATCAGAGATTTACCAGCAGTAATTCATGTTTTGGAGGAAACCTTTGGAGATTTTTTTTCTTATTATTTTTGGAAACTTCCTTATTTCTCCAAATGAAATATCAGCAGTTAGGAAGGAAAGGTTGTGAGGGAAATGTCTCAAGTTCCATTTTTGAACACTCATGAATACAATTACTGCTTTTGACAGCTGAATTCATTTGAGGACAGATTTCACAGAGCAGTCAGATGAGCAGCTGTGGTGGTTGCCTGTTCTGAGAGATTATGCCCTTCTTCTTCTTTTTATTTTAAAAAAGTATGTTATTCGATCATGTGAACAATAAAAAGGAGAGAGTCTCTTCATTCAGATCCATGGAAACCATAACTAAAGAAATTATGGCAGTGAATGTCAAATAGTTCCAGTTCTTTAAAAAAAATATTTCATTTCCTGGGGCTAAAGAGTCTGTCATGTTTCCTCTTTATAAAAAATATTTCACAGGAAATATGATTACCAAGCTCTTGTCTTTGAATAGTGTAACAAACCAAACTTGGAATTGCATGAAATCAGGCGAACCACAAGTCTTTCTTCTGCAACACAAAACCATTGCCTAAAGAGGCGTCACATGCACAGATGTAATGATTTTACATAAAGTACAAATATTTAGCTGATGCCGTACAGATCTAAGGTCTTGCTTTCACCTTAGTTGAATAAACTGTGAATCTACAATTCAAGAAGACCTTTGGGGCTTACTTTTGCAAACCACAACAGGTACAACTTTAGCCACCTAGCGCGTCATAACATAGCAGCAACCAATCAACACTTCACGAGTGCAGTACTGGCTAGTACACACATCCTTTCAAATTTCGGTGAAAAATTTGCCTGGTTTGAAAGTTTTTCTCACTTCCTTCGGCAACATTGCTAAAACTGCATACAGAATTTTAAAACTGCACATCGTTCACCACTTTGCTTTCTGTTCGCCAATTGGTCCGGTTGAAATTCTACTGGAGGAATCGAGTTCAGTTGGACAAAGCCCAGATGAAGCAGTGAAGGGAGATCATAATGAAGTGGAATTACGTAAGGATTCAATGACCAGGCTAGTGTGGGCAGAAGTTCCAGATGCTCCTTTAATGTTGCTAACGCCCCTGGACTGGTTAACTTCATGCTCTTTCATCCTTGTTGGACGGAACCCCACTTCCCAACAATGCCAGTATCGGGGCATGTTTTCCCTATTAGATTATGACCGTCTTCACTGTTCTATGGCTTGTCCGAATGGCATGAGTATTGTAGTGTACCTCTCTCTGGATTTACTGTATATGTTTTGGTCATTATGCCCTCATATTTCGGATGTTCTTTGCAGAGTGCAGGCTTTTACAGTGAGATGTGATAAAAACACATCCATTAAAGCCTACTGGAACAGCTGAACATTGTATGTAAAAGGAAGTGCTCAAGAGTGGTATCATATAAGTGAACAGCAATTTGCAACTACGCTATCAAAGTTAAAGGCGGTGTGGTTAACTTCCTCTGACGTAGTTCCAGAACCATTGAATGATGGATCTGCCATCTGAGAAACTGAACAAAACAGGAAGATGGCGCTCTTCCTTGAAAACAGATTGAAGTTCAATCGTAGTTGTTTCTGAGAATCAGCAGGCGACCCAAGCTTTGAACATTTTACATTCCATTTGGACATGCTGCACAAATACATTACAAAAAAATTGTCTTCAGCTAAATGTTTGGAGCGAGGATAAGAATGAACAGAAGAAAACAGCTTTGGTTTGATAATGTTCCCTGTCTGAATTCAGCACCAACATATTGGCACTCTATTAGGCTCAGGACCTGAAATAACTAATAACGTTCATTTTATGCTTGGACTGAAGTTATTTTGAGCTGTAAGTAATGGATGATTGTAAACAGTTGGTCTGAATAAAATTTTCTCACTCAATTTGAGTCAGTTTAGATGCCTTGTTGCTTCAACTCAGTTATAGAGTCAACTTCAAAAATACATAATAAAAGCTATTGCTACAGTGTCAGTTAAGTTGACTTAAGTGTTTTTAGCAATTATATTAAATTAAAAATGATTAGTTAACAGAAACTTCTAAAAGTTGCCCCAACTTAAGTTTTTACATTACTCAAGTTAATCAAGTTTACGTAATATAAAATTTTACATTTTTAATAATGTAAATGTTCAATTTCTACTCTGATTTATTTTACTTTAAAATTGTCATTCTTTTATTATAAATTATGTTAGTGACACAAAGTTCTATGGACATTATTTTATTCAAATCAGGAAATTTATTTATTTATTTATTTTTACAATTTTCCACCTAAAAACAAAAAGAACAATTCATTCACAGCTTTCAAAAATGCATGCTTTCAAATATCTTTTAATTTTTCTGAAGAAAACAAATAAAAAACAATCTATTTATATTAACTCATAACTACTGAGAAGAAAAAACAGTCTTACATTTTTCACAAAACCTGTTATAAACTTTATTATCTCTTCAAACATTGTTTAGCCCTCTGATGCATAAGTGGGTCCTTTTGGACCCAATGAGGTCATCTTTTTGCAATATCTTTGTAATGAAAGATTTTCATCACTTCATATTCCAGGTGTTCCTCAACAAAGATGTTATTGATATCATGCAATTAAAATTTTTAATTCACCTTTTACACATTTTAAGAAATAGCAAATACACGGATCCAAAAAGACCCACTCATGGAAGACTGTATAGTCAATATATCATGCATCAGAGGGTTAAGCCAGGTTTACATTTAAATAAAAACAGGCTGATCTGCTCTATACCAACCTAAGTGTTGATGTTCAGCTTACCTCAGCAACAAGACAAATTACAATCTGCTATGATTATGATTCCAACATAAGCAAGTAAATGTTTTATATATTTGTAGAGTAGCCTGAACTGATAGTAGATAGCAGTTTGTAACAAGTCAATGAACTGTGATAGCACCAGGACAAAGCAGCAGCAGAACGTCAGCCTGTAGGGGACTGGAAGAACCCTCATCTAATGGGCAGAAAGTGAGCTGAAATGAGAACAGACAAACTTTAAATATCATGTAAATCTACTCAAATGGGTGATGGCTGGGGGCAAAAACTTCTACGTGATACTATCAACTCCATCAATAAATGTCTTTGATCTTCCAATCGGTCTTCTGGACTTATTGACATTTTTGTGGCTGTAACCCACAAAGTGCAACTCAGACGTCATTTCTTCTGCAGTTTTTCAAGTGATCTTCAGTTTGACTGGAGCCGTGATGTTTGTGGATTATATGTGGTTAAATGCTGATTGTCTCAAAGCGGTGGCGCTACAACATGAAATGACGCATCCTCTTTCAAAGAACATTGAACTTCGCTGTTGGGATTCGCAGGAGAATCAAAATTGTTTTAGAAAAATTGTGCATTTGTTGTCATGCGCTTGCTTTTTAGCTGCAGCACTGTTCAAATTAGAAACATTATTGTTTTATGAGTGCATAGTTCCGAAGAGCCCAAAGGCAGGGACTTTAGTCAACCTAATCCTAAGCAATTATTCACTTTAAAATAAATTATAATCACACTTATCCTGTCTGCTTAGCCTGTTGATATTGCAACCTTATCTTAATCTACCAGTTAAACCAAGGAAGATGTCCAGAGTCCAGACGATAAAATAAAGATGTACAAACCCATATGAAATTATTATGTTGATCGAGTGTATTAACAGTTTACTGCTTATCTATCACTTTGCCCTAAACTGTCACTTTGCATCCACCCAATTCAATATAAAATATGAGGGACTACATGGTATTGCAGTTGTTGCATGAAGCTTGCAGGTTCTCCCAGTGCATGTAAAACTAGTCGACTTTGCAAGGACAACCGGGAATTGATATATTACTCAGAAGTCTATTTCCTGTCGATAGTTTGTCATGCAGAAATGGTAGAAATGTCCTCTCACAAGTGATCCACTCCCATGTTTGCGATCACAGGTAGGGGGCGTTTTACGGAATATTTTGGCAGAGTTCGGGGCGTTGAGCTCTAGTGTTTTTGAAAATGATAAATCCCACTGACAGGCTGGAAAAAGTCCAGTTAAAGATTGCTGAGTGTGGTAAATTCCTGCCTGTTGTTTTGCATTGATAGTGGAATAAAAGTTCCTGAGTAGTATTCCAGCAGAACTCCTGGGTGGAAAATGCATGCTAACGCCTACTTTACCTTTTTAATTGCAACAAACAGGAATAGATACATAGGATTAAAAGCAGCTTTACAGAAATCCCCACTGCTGTGCTATGACTGAGTATTTGCAGTCTATTTTATCTGCTCTTGTGTTTGACTGATTTACTTTTCTAAACTTGTTTGTCTCCTGTCTCCTTGGGTCTATTCCACCGACTAACTTGTGTCTCAAAGTTCATCTGACAAACAAACAGACGCACAGCGGCATCAACTCTATCACTGCTAGGTAAATCTTCCAAACAAAGTTGCCTAAAATAGACATTGACAGCTACAGCAGTCATCTGACTAAAATGTGACTTGGATGAAATTGCATGGATTTTGGAATGAAGATGGGGTGAGGATGTGGCTGAGGATGTGGGGCGGGGGCCGCGGAGGGTCCGCTGAGTATAAAACGAGCTCAACAGCCCAACAGCAGTTTCCTTCGACTTCACTGTTGTTCATGTTTGGGACTTAAGACAAAGCACTCGCAATTTTTTCTTCCAGAGAGACTTGCCACACTTCTTATTTTCACACACACTGCTGATTATTGAGGCCAAAACAATGGCCATTGATAAATCTAAAGTAGCCATTGGATTTATAGCTGCAGGCGCTCTGACTCTGATGTTTGGAATAATTTCAGCAATTATTGGGCCAACAGTTATGAAGAACCAAGTAGTGAAGGTAAGCTATGTTCCATACTGACTAATCTGTTTATTGCTGTTTTTTATATTAAATTCTCAGTAAAACCTCAGCTAATATTTATGCACTGTCTTCACAAATGTTTGACTTCACAAATTTACCTAAAAACTGAACTTTTAAGAATGTTGTCTTATAATTTACAACAGATATCTGCTATCAGTTTTGCTACCATTAACTGTTATCAAAAATTTTCAGTTAACTATTTTAATTAAAGCAAAAGCAGTAGATATAAAGCTATGAAGCAATTTAGAAGAATGCAACTAAAAAAATCCCTTTTCTACCAACTAATAACGCTGTCCTTTTAATGGAACTGTGATAAAAAAAAGTTTAAGTTTAGTTTTGCTTTTGACGAGTTCTTATTGATAGTTTGGGGGCTGCAGGAAAAAGTGGAAAGAATTAAGGATTAATGTCCTACAAGAGGTAAACGAAAAGCAAAACTACGTTTTAAATAATTTGAAGCAAGACACTAAGCAGAGTAATAAATTCTAATAAAGTTTTTAAAAGTAAAACTAAGCTGGATACCTAAAACACTTCTGTTTGCGAGAATAAATGAGCTGCTTTCTAATCCAGACCCATCTTTCAGTCATCAAAGAATATAAATGCTTTGAGCTCCACAGATACTGACTTTGGCAGAGAGTGTTTCATATTTTTTTTATTTTACTAACAGACAAACAAGTGAGTGCTTTTACCTCCATCACAACTCAGTAGATCTCTACGAATTCTGCTGTCACATAAACAAAACATTTGCAATGGACAGAAAATAAATCAAAACACACAATATAACTTCAGCACAAAAAAATATATATATATTTTTATTCCCATTTAATACCAGTGTTGCAAAATATTATTTTTGGTGGTGATGTGAAACTTTATTTGCACTAATGTAATTATGAACCATTATGGATTGCACAGTTGTATCTATGGCTTTCTATGGCTGTGACTTAGGATCAACATTATTATGTTGCTGCTTTAGCATCAACATTTTAATCTTAAGCTTTAGTTTATAGACTACTCAAATTCACATTCCCATATCTTTTTTTTGAAGCCACTTTTGTTGCACAGAGTCAAACATAAACCAGCGTTATGCTAGAAGTTTGTTAATGGCCTGCAAACATTGTGTGGTCACAGTTAAGTCTGTTGCAATAATAAGCAATGAATCACATGATAAATTAAGATGAGCTTGATGATATATATATATATCATTTTTATTCGTTTTTAAACATACAAGTACATGCAATCAAACATGAGGGCTTGGGCAGGTGGCAGGCATTCATACTGATGAACATTACAATTTTACAGACATTTCACTGTATGGAGTCTCAAAATAAATAAATAAACACAGAGAAAAACTCCCAGGTGTCTGTCGTAGAGTCACAAAAATTAACTGTTATACACCTTTAGCAATAAAATGATCCCATTTTCCCCAAAGTTTCTCTCCTTTCTCCTTCTTGAGCTGTATTGTAAAAGTCAACATTTTCATATTGTATATCAGTTTTATAATATTCACAAGAAGCTTCAGAGTAGGGGTTCTGGGTTGAAGCCAACATTTAGTAATCGCTTTCTTGCTTGAAATCATAAATATCTTCAGCAGGTAGGTGTCCCCATTACTGAGTCCCTCAGGAAGTATTCCGAAGTACATAGCAGAATGAAAAGTTTTCATTTCCAGCGTTAATCGAATTAACTCTGGAAACTCTACTGGAAGTGCTGCAAATAAGTACAATAGTCTTGGAAGAACATTAATCTTTATTGTTCGGATTCTGCTGCCAAGGTCAAGGGGAAGCAGGCTCCACCTGTCCAGGTCCTCATATATTTTCTTATTTATTCGTTTGTAATTAATTTCATATAATTGAGCCAAATTTTTTGTTAATATAATATCCAAATACTCTATTTGTAATTGATGCCAATTAAATTGGTAACTATTTATTAACTGTTTTGACGGAACAAAATTTTTTGTATGTTGAGTTTATATACTGAGAGTTTGCCATATGTTTCCAGGATGTTCATAAGAGATGGAATACCAGATTCAGGGGTTTTAATTACTACTAAAACATCATCCACATATAAATACATCTTGTTTTCCACATTCCCTATTGTCACCCCCTCCATCCCAGACTCCTCTCTAATAACCTGAGCCAGTGGTTCGATAAAAAGATTAAAGAGTAATGGGCTTAATGGACAGCCCTGCCAACATCCTCATTGTAATGTTATTTGATTCGAAAGGCTTCCATTAATTTAAATTCTTGCTTTTGGCGAGGAATACATAGTTTTTATACATTGAATAAATTTGTCACAGAATCCAAATCTCTTCATTACTTCAAACAAAAAGATTAATATTTTTTAAGGGCACTTTTGTTTACAGAGGGATTCATTGTATTAGTTTCGCTTGTGTGTACTGTGGACTTTGAGAGGGCGAACTTGCATCATTATGCCATTATCAGTATATTACTTGAAAATGGTCTCTTAACGACAATATAATTGTTTATTGCAATAATTACTGACAACAATGTGTCTTCCAGAAAAATGTTGCTATTGTGACAGATCTTGCAAGTCTTATTCAATCTAATTTATCTTAGGTAAATTCAAACTTGTGTGTGCGCGTGCACTCCAAAAAAAAAATAGTTCAAATATATTATATAAAGAACAAAGTGAGTTTTACTGAAATTTTAATACTGAAAATGTTGCGCCTTGCATTAAACAAACATCCACAGCTCTACTGGCAGGAACTACGCTTCCCAGAATCCTCGGCTGCTGATGTAGAGACGTGACCATTAGACCATAAATACTGGGACGTGGTCTGAGGTCTGAGTCGTTAATCAGAAAGGTGAATGAGCGAGCCGGTGAAACGTCAGGTTTTTACCAGAAACGAAGCTGCTCGTCTCATGTTGAAACACCGTAAGGTCGTTTACAGGCAGCTAACTTCGTGTCGTGGCACAGCTAAACAGCTTGCAGACAAGGAAAGCTACTTATTTGCCGTGAACACTGCCGGTGTCCTGTCAACCTGTCAGTGTCAGGATGGCTGTTAGTAAATCCAAAGTCTCAATCGGATTCATGGTAGTAGGGGTCCTGACTGCGTTTTTCGGCATCGTTCTCGTTTTTATGGGGCCGATAGTCATCGATGACCAAGTAGTAAAGGTAAGGAGCGTTCTTGCATTGACGTTTAGCATATTTACAGCCGGTATTTTTATTTGCAGATGGACTTGCAGTCAAAGTTTGAGTCTCAAAGGACTTCAGAAGAGCGCGCGTGCCACCTCTACATGATAACAGGCGCGCGCAGGACTTTTATCAACTTAGAAGAAGAAATAAAGTAAAGCAGAAATATGAAGCTTGTTCAGGGTGAAAACTATCGAGGGTTTTTTATTTAACGCTAATAACTTTTTAATGTGAGCTTTAATTAAGTTATTGAGTTGTTAATAACACTGACTGTGTATGAAAATGTTATAAAACCAAGCAAAACAAGAAAAAAAAATATTTCGTAAGGAGAGAAAATGTGATCTGTTTTAGATCATCAGGCCATCTGTCAAGATCTCCTTAGATCTCAGTTACAAAACTGAGCTTTGTGAGGCCACATGCAGCAGCTTTAGTTTGAGTTTATTCACAAAGTTCACTTTCAAGACTGCTTCAGCAAATTTCAATTAAAGATATCATAAATACATTAGTATATTTTTGTTAAATTTGTACAAATGTAAATGCTTTAAATTATGGTCTGGCCATGTTTCTAGTTAAAACATAATTCAAAGAAGGTGAACTATTTGAAATTTGTCTACAAGCAACAACACTGTTGCAAAACTGTTGTAACAAAAAGGTAGCAACAAGTAGTGTGAGTGGGACTGCAAGTGAAAAAAAAAGATGTTTCTAAAGATGACTGGCCAATGTTGGACACTTTCCACCATCATTTATTAATGTAGAAAATAAATGGACTTGGAAATATACATTTTTCTGACTTATTTCTAATAACAAAACATAATTGGAACACTTAGCAAATGGATAATAAAATAATTATGGTTATACATGAGTATATATATGGGTATTTATTCAAACATATGTGAGTGATTATGCATGCTTGTCAGCCAAAGCATGCATAGTTTATTGGACAAAATGCCTAGAGTTTTGGACATCAGAATACAAGGAAACTTTTTATGGGAGAACAATTATTTTAAAATAAATAAACACTTGAAGTCAGATAAGGATTAGAAATACCATAATTTACCTTAGATGCTAAGTACATGCAAGAATAATTGCTAATTTGGAGGAGGTCTGAGGAGGAAGAAGTTTCATGGTCTTTCTTTCAAATCTTATTAATCACTGAAAAAGAAACATTTTCTACAGAGGTCCGAAGACATTTGAAACGCAGACAAAACATGAAGATTTAAGGTGCAAAATTGCTTTCATAGTTAAAATCCAAAGCAAGTACAGTCAGTTTAAAACAAACAAACAAACAAACAAAAAACAACAGGTTAACTTAAAGTAACTAAACTTGTAACTAAACTAAACATACATGTCCACATACATGTGGACATGTATGTATGTATGTATCTACATGTTGTTGAGTATATCATATCACATTTAATCTGTTTACGTTATTCAGAAGAAAATGTGTTGCAGTTCAACCTCCAACCTTCAGGCAATCTGAACATTTGATAAAATATTTGAAGAAAAGAGAGCAGATAACATTACCAAAGCAGTAAATATGACATTTGGCTTGTTTTATAGTTTTAATAAACTATAACAACGGCCTCTTCATCTTAGGTCAACTGTTTGAATGTGGTAGATGCTTTAAGAGACACTATAAATACATAATTAACCAAAATATTTTGGTTTTATTTACTGTAATAATAATAATCAAAACTTGCATTAAAGGAAAAGTTTGTTTTTTTTGTGTGTGATTAATCAAAAAAGTTACATTTTAAATTATTTGGAGTGATTGTGTTAAAATATATTTTCTATCCATAATGACACTTTCTCCCTCTCTCTTTTTTGTCATATAAGAACACCATCATTGATCCAAGGAATGATCTCTCCTACACCATGTGGAAGGACCTCCCTGTGCCTTTCTTCATGTCCGTCTACTTTTTTCATGTCCTCAACCCTCAGGAGATCCTGAAAGGAGAAAAGCCCATGGTGGAGCAGAGAGGACCGTATGTGTACAGGTACAGAACTGCTGCACCTCCATGCATGGAATTTAACTTGCTTTATAATGCAGGACCAAACATGAGAACTGCTGTTCCTTGGGAGTACACTGCAAAAACACAAAATCTTGCCAAGTATGTTTGATCTAGTCCACTTGAAATAAGACAAAACTAGTTTACAAGTAACTTTTCAGCAAGATATAGGAGCTTGGCAATAATTCCTTAATATCGATAAAAAGTACTTGTTCCACCTGCATATTACGTATTTTACTTATAATAACATATTTTTCCTGTTATAAGTTGAAGTAATCTGCCAGTGGAATCAGTTTTCAGCAAAATTAAGGAATTACTGACTTAAGAGAATCTCCTATATCTTGCTTAAAATGTGCTTGTATGTCAATTTTAGGTATATTGATATTTGCATCAGAAACTAGACCAAAAATACTTGGTTAGATTTTGTGTTTTTGCAGTGTGAACACTGTAATTTAAGAAATCCACTGAGGTTTGGCTTTGTGGAGAGAACTTTTGCATTTGATTATGTTTGGATATTTCCAGACATTTTGAGTTTGAAAAAAAAAACAAAAAAAAAACAGTTTAGCACTTTTTTGAAACAAAAGTAGCTTGTGTGACCCAGATTTTTGCTGACTGAAGTGAGTGACTTCCTGTCATGCATGGATGGGATGGTATTTGACAGAGAAGCATGTTTTTTTGTTATTATTATTTCCAAGTGATTTTATGTATAATTGATCACACACAAAAAAGCTGTGAAGTCATTTGTAAAGAGAGCTGTACCTTTCACATATCTCCAGGTTGATTTGGTTGCCCTTATTAAATAAAATTAAGAATTTAGGAAAACTGTTTTTTTTGTATTTACTCAGGTAATCATTTTTTGAAAACTTAAATTTAATTTTTTATGTGGGTTTTTAATTAACCATTAAAAACAGGGATTGGGAACACAACTCAATCAGCATACATTGATTAGGCACCATGTAGTTAAAGTAAATAGTCGTCAAACTCATGATTGGTTTACTGAAGACTTTGAAACGTCTGGCTACTTTTCAATAATAAAACCTGTCTTTTGGTGACCATGTTCTGACTGTCTTCAAATTCTGCTCAAGATAATACTCACTGCAATTACTTCAAAGTAGTCCGGCTAAAAAAACACACAAAACCACTCAGTGACAACAAAAAAAATTAACATGTACCACAAAAGGGGCTTTGGAGGTCCACAAAAAAGCACTGGTACAGAGCATATATATATATATATATATATATATATAAAAATTCCCTTCTCACCCACCGCGGGTGGTTTTTCTTCCTCTTAGCTCGGGTCCTCTACCAGAGGCCTGGGAGCTTGAGGGTTCTGCGCAGTATCTTGGCTGTGCCTAGGACTGCACAT